>WNYA01001110.1:27500-89827 GCA_019512145.1 Engystomops pustulosus
AGCAGAGCGAGCGAGCGCCAGAGCGAGTGAGCGCAGAGCGAGGAGCTCAAGAGCGATAGCGCAGAGCGAGCGAGCATAGATGCTATCTATTCTATAATCTATAGATCATTCATATTATTGCTATCTTCATATATAGTATCTATCTATCTATATCATATCTATCTCAATCTATCATATCTCATATCTATCGTCTCATCATCTTAGCATCATCTAATATATCTACTTCTTATCATCTATCTTAGCTATCGATTATAATCTATTATCCTATCTCATTATCTTCATATCTATCTCATATCTATCTACTATTATTATCTATCTCCTATCTATCTTGAGTCTTCTATCTCTATCTATCATCATATCTATCTATCTATAGTATCTATCTCATTATCTTCATAGATTGAGCATATCTATCTATCTATCATCTATCCTCAACTATATCTCATTTAGAATCATAATCTATCTCTTCTCCTTCCATTAAACATATGATATAGTACGGGCCGGACCCCCGCCCCTCCCCCCTTTCTGTGTGATGAGTGAATTAGTGGGGGGGGGGGGGGCTGTGATAATCTCCTGACATTTTCTGGCGCCTGGAGTCGGATGGTTTATCCATGAATCTTGGCAGAAAACAACGTTGTTGTTTGTTGATAATTGTACAGCACTGGGCTCCCTGTTAGAGGCCCTCCGGACCAGGCCTCTAGGTGACTGATTATTAATTGGTGCGGGAAGTGTAATAAATAGTATACGTGCTGTGTTATAAGAAACATGTGCGCCGCTGCCTCGGAGCCCGCCAGCGCCGTGAAATGTTGCTCCTAGATCCCAGGACCCTATGAGTACCAGAGCGGGAAACGGAGTTCTCATAAATGATATATTACTACACGAAAAAAATTACAGTCCCGAATCCATCATTGTAACAACTTCACTCTGGTACACAGCTCCCTGTTACGGTAATTGTGGTTGTCATGGAACAACTACAAACAACTCTGAGTTCGTCTGACTCACAGTACACATGGTTTTCCTATCCTTACTTCCTTACTTCCATGTTACTAGAAGTAAAAGATTTCAAAAAGGCGATTAGACTACGAGATTCTGTTTTTTGTAGTTCTGTCGGTCCAGGTACAAGTAGGTACACTGCCTCGAGGAGCCCCCCCTGGCGGTACATCCAATATAGGACCTTTTAATTAAGATGATTTGGAGTAACTTGCCTTGTTTTCTAGGTGGTTTCGGCATAATGAATGGACATTTTTGATTTGTTCGAAAATGGGTACAGCACTAAAACTTATTATTTGTGTGTACGCAGCTACCTATGGTTTCCTTGGCAACAGGGATTACAAACAAAAAAACACTGTGTTGTCTGATTGCACACATCGCAGTGCTTTCTGGCTCTCTTCGCCACCGGTCATCATAACCACCACGCATTATTCTTTCACAGTATTAGACTCACCCTTAAAACTAAACCGGACAGCTCACAATACACAGAGAGGAAACGATGACTCCCCTCCTCCTTAGCTCTGTTTTCACATATTAACGCTAAGTGAACCCTTTCGTCGACTGGTGTACTGCAAGAGACTGTAACATGATCCCCCTTATCCCTTTTTCAATCTTACAAACTTACAGCTTCACAACACAGAACTGCAGTGCATCCACCCTCCTTCCTCTCAATTTTTTGCATTATTACGCCTCAGGGACCCTTTTTCAATGAGATGTAATCTTGCAAATGAGACTTGTAACATATCCTCTACCCCCTCTTTACTCTCATACAGCAGACGATTCTGACCGCAGAAAGAAACTGCAGCGCATCCCCCCTCATTTTATCAAATGTTGTTTCATAATTACCCAAGTGAACCCTTATGTTCATGGATGTGTCATCTGCCATAAGAGACTGTAAACTGACCCCTACTCTCTCTTTCTCCTATACAACATACGATTCACAGACCACTAAAGAAACTGCAAGTGCCATCACCTCCCTACTCTTATCTACTGTGTTTCCATATTACGCTAAGTGAACCCGTTTTTCAAGACAATGTGTAATCGGCAACTGAGACTTGTAACATGATCCCTCTACTTCTCTTCTCTCATACAGCTGAACGATTCACTGAACCGAAATAAGAAAACACTGCAAGCTGCATCCCCCTCCTTTCTATCAAATGTTTTTTCAAGTACGCCAGTGAACCCCTTTTGGTCAATGACAGCAAGGACTGTAAAAAACATGATACTTACTCTCTTTTTCCAGCTCTTACAAACTTACAGCTTTCACATACAAGCAGCAGAAACTGCAGCTGGTCCACCCTCCTCTCCTATCCATGTTTTTTATATTCCATAATTGTATCCTTTGCTAGACGAGGAGGTGTAACCTGCAAAGAATCTGTAAAATGATCCCTCTACTTCTCTCTTCTCTCATACAGCATACATCACTGACCCAGAAAGAAACTGCAGCTGGCATCCCCTTCCTCGTTCCTATCAAATGTTTTTTCATATACGCTGAGTGAACTCTTTGTCAGACATGCACAAGAGACTGTAACATGAATCCCTCTACTCCTCTTTTCCATCTTACAACGTTACACAGCTTCACATACACAAGAGAAGACTGCACTGCATCCCCCTCCCTCTCCTATCCCTGTTTTTTATATTACACTAATTGGATCTTTGTTCCCTCTGACGAGGAGGTTAACCTGCCAAAGAATCTTGATCCCGTGATCCCGGTCTCTACTCTCTCTTTCATCCTCGTACAGCATATACTATTTAACAGTACAGGGTGAACCTGCAGCTGCATCCCCTCTCCTGCCTCTATGATTACCAGCTATGCATTCCCCCTCCCCCCTAGATACTACTGTATCCTATCATCCTAGCTGACTCTTGTTGAGCACTACAAAACGGTTGCCATTTGGATAGATACATAGTTATAGGACTGCTCCGTGAAGAAGCGCCGGATTTCATCTGTACAGTCTATAGTTGACCTTCCGTTCAAAGACTAGGACTGATATCACTGGTAGGGAAACTTAAAGATGGATAATAAGAAGCACGAGGAAGAAGAGGGTGACATTTAATATGAGAAAATAGTGCCGAGAATAAAGGTCTCGACTTCAGGACCGTGACCCGCCTCTGTAACGAAGCCAAATAGAAATCCCCGTCGGTGGCCTTTATAAGGAAGTGCGGGAGGACACAGTATTAGAGTCATAGTACTATGGATCTTAAAGGGGTTTTTCCAGTTTCACTGGGGAAGCAGGAGTGAAAGGATTAAAACAAGAACTTACTTACCTTCTTCTCCATGGGTCATGCTAATGTCATCCCGCTGGATTGGTCCAATGGGTGGTCGTGACTAACTAGAGAAAAAAAAGAAATAGTAATTATAAAACAAATTTTTAACAAAGATAAAAAAAAAAAATAACTAAAATGTAAAATTAAAAATTATGAAAAAAATATATTGTTTAAATTATATATATATTTTAACTAATATAAAAAATATAAATAAATAAATAAAATTCAAATACACAATTTAACAAAAAGGTTTTACCAGGAAAGATTAAAAATAGTAATAAAATAACTAAAATTATAATCTATCTATCTCATATCGTGTGATCTATCTATCGTATCATCTATGCTATCTTCTACCTATCATATCTATCTAGTCATATAGTTCTCATATCGAGCTCGTCCTCCATCCACATATGTATTAGTACGGCCGGACCCCTCCCGCACCAACCCATGTCGTTGTATGGAGTAATAATTAGTGGGGGGGGGGGGGGCTGTTGTGATAATCTCCTGACATCTTGGATTGACGGGCAGTCGGATGTTTCTCTCATCGGAATATGTGCAGAACACGGTTGTGTGATACATGTAGCAGCACGGGCGGTGCTGCCCGTATAGAGGCCCCCGCGGACCAACTCTATGCTGATGATTTTATAGTGTGATGAGTGTAATAACTTATAATGTGGTGTGTTATTAAACAACAGCGTGCGCCTGCGCCCGCCGCACTAGCCGCGTGAACATGTTGCTCCGTGATCACCCAGGACCTATGAGTCCAGAGCGGAGGTCTCCAATAAATGATATTTATACCTTACCACGAAAACATTTACAGCCCCGAATCCATCATTAACATTTCACTCTGAGTAACAACAGCCTCCCTGCTAGTCCATTGGTTGTCATTGGGTAACGATACAAACAAACTCTGTGTAGTCTGATCGCCAGTCCACATGGTTTTCCATTCTTCCTTACTTCCTACTTACATTTTACTAAGCAATAAAGATTTCAAAAGGGCGCGGATTCTGAGGACTACAGACTTTCTGTTGTTTGTAGTCCTGTCTCATGGAACACGCGAACTGCCTGGAGCTGTCAGACTCCAAATAGGACATTTCTACATTAAGATGATTTGGAGAATTGAACACTATTGGTTTGTTTCATAGGTCTGGTTCGCGCATAAGAATCAATTTTTTGTTTTGTTTTGAAGATGGGTACAGCACAACCTTATATTATTTTGTGTAACGCAGCTCCGATGTTTCCTTGGCACAGACTACCAACACAACACGTGTGTCGGACTACGTTGCGCATAGCATTGCTTTCTGGTCCGTCCGCCACCCACTCATACACTACCACTAGATTCAAGACTACACCTCCTAAACTAAACATACACTTCACCTACCAGAGAGAAATGCAGCTGATCCCCTCCTCCTTATCTACTGTTTTTCCATATTACGCTAATAACCCTTTCGTCAATGTGTAACTTGCAAAGAACTGTAAATGACGCCTCTACTACCTTGTTCCATCTTACAAAACTTACAGCTCACATCACAGAGAGAAAACTGCAGCTGGAATCCCCCCTCTCTTCTATCTAGCTGTTTCACTTCTATTACTCTCAGTGAACCCTTTGTCAATGACATGTGTATCTGCAAATGAGACTAACATGATCCCACATCTATCCCCTCTTTCTCTACACGAATTACGATTTCACTGACCCAGAAGAAAACTGCAGCTGCACTCCCCCTCCTTTCACTATCAAAGTTCGTTTCATTTACGCCAAGTGATGACCCTGTTTGTCAATGACATCAAGAGACTGTACCATATCCGCTAACTCCTTTTTTCCACCTTACAAACTTACACTTCACACTACAGAGAGAAAACTATGCGCAGATTGCTCCCCCATCCTCCTATCCTGTTTATATATTACCTCGATGCTTGGGACTCCTTTTGTGTCTTAAAGAGGAGGTGTACACTGCAAAGAATCTGTAAAATGATACGCTGCTACTCGCTTCTCTTATTCCGGCCAACGTTCCCACAGAAAAGATATTAAGTTAGTACGCTTCCGCTGAACGCACTGCAAGCCCCCCTCTCACAATCTCTATCGAACTAGACAGCTGCATACCCCCGTCCTCCATCGTATGATGAGCTAGGCTGTAGCCTCACTTCCGTAGCCTGACCCGTTTGAACACAAACGTGCCATTTGATAGAGTACATGTAGACTTGCCCTTTAGAGATAGCCCGCGGTATACTCGATGTATCAGTCCCGTATGCGGTGCCTTGCTCTTCGCGCCAATATCGTACGGCTAGAATCCTTGCTGTAGGGAAACTCGTGGGGCGTGTAGATAGCGGGAATAGGGTACATATGAACTGCACGAAGTCGGAATTCACGGCATCAGGTAGTCGCATGTACGCGGCAACTACTGGCGAAGGGGAATTTCGCGAGTTGCGGTAATAGAGTCGGTATTAAGGAATCTTCTAAGCGTTGCTGCCTGGACGCATGTGCGAACAGTGAATAGAGAAATTCCCCCAACCAGGCGTTAGGGGACGGGCCGTCTGGAATTACGAGGGAGGTGGGCGGGGACGAAGACAAAAATATTGCAATGTGTTAGAGAAACAAAAATATGACAGTAAAGTGTTGAATAAAATCGATTGAAATATAGGGGGTTTACAGTTGCTAAAGCGGGAAAGAAGAAGTAAACATTTCAGAAGGTAAACAGAGAATCATTGAAAACCAGAATCCTAAACTGTATGCTAATGTTAATCAGTGGATTGGTCAATCGGGTGAGGACCGAAAGAAAAAGAGCGAAATAATTCACAAAAAAATTGTTAACAAGGATAAAATGAAAAAAATACACGTAAACTGAAATTATTTATGACAAGGGTACAAAACAGCCCTATTTTACCCACTTAAATTTAACCTTAATATACTAAATAATTAAATACGATAATAAGCCGACTGATTCAACACAAGCAATGTGTTTAGCTACACAATACGCGTTACAGTGAAGGATCGATCAGACTAGTATTAAAAGAATCAGTAATATCCATTTGAGGACAAATCTTATTAAGAAAAGTAATAATTGTAAAGAACGGTAAAAATTATAAAACAAAAACTTCCGGAAAGCAAAAAAAAAGTGTTAATAAAAGTAATGCTACGTCGGTGTCATGACAAATATCGAGTAAATACCCGATTGCCGCCGCTACCAAATTTGAGTTATTGTAAGCATAAACCCCCGGGCACTTCCTAGTTCCTACATCAATCAAACGCTTCAATAATAAGATAGTATTCAAGTACGAGATAAGCGTGCCTGAGGTACCCCAACAGACCAACATTCTTTTTGCTAAAAAAAAGAATATATAGAGCCTGCATGATTTTACTATGAATGTGGTGAAATGTTAGTATATATCATTGTGAAAAATTTCTTAATTTATTGTGAAATCTATTTCAATTTTTAATTAAAAACAACTCAATAGTGTAGCAGAGAAAACCATAAAAAAGTATGCAATATTTAGAAAGTGTCGGTATATACTCAAGAAGAGGCCGCAAATACAAAGGGGGGGCCAAGTATTGTTGGCCGAATCAAATGGTGAGATTCAGTCGTGACAAAGGTGAGAGGGTGCGGGGTTAAGCCGCATCCACCAGGAGTAAAAAAAAACACGATCAAAAAAAGATGGCGGGAATCCGAATGAAAACCCGTGATTATAATTCATTTTTCAGTAAAAAAGAGAGAGAAAGACGCTATCGCGTACACATGACTCTCGGTTTGTTCTATGCAGTGGAGTAAAGAAAAAATTATCTGATGCGACTGATTTTATGCAGAATTTTTAACATATTTTAAAACCGATTAACGCGGATCCCGGACGATACAAATAGTGGATCGGCCAATTTTGCTCGAGCCCTTTGAAGGGATTTTCGATTTTTCCCCTGGCTGTCGGTATCTATCCAGTCGTTAGTATTAGCTTAGTCGCTGCACGAAAAATTGGCACTCGGACTAGCATGTGGACCCTGACAAGCCTACCTGAATACCGCCGAAAAATTTCAATATGTATGTAAAGGCGCCGATTCCTGTAATACACTTGTGTGGTGGCGGGTGCGGTCGGGTGATTGCGTTCCGGGAGCCCCCCCCCCCTGAACATTGGGCAATGGACAGTGATTTTCTAAATTTGACTCATTGACGGAGAATCTCCCGTAATTTACAAAGTAAGATATAATGGGACATCATTATAAGGCGGCCGCCGCTCTGTAAGAAACGCCATCGATCGACAGCGCGAGTTGCGACACAATGGACAAAGATTGGGATCGCTTTTAAACCGTAGGAGCTTTTTTTACGGTTGGCCTCTGTTATGACCTGATGAGTATTGATTTTGTCTTTAGTAAAGTGGAGGCATAACTACGGGGGGGCGATATCTTAACGGGTCAGGGGTTGTCGCCCTGTGTGCGCATAACTGATCTAGTCGCCTGAGCTGGTAACTCAAATTTTCAAAGGGGTTTATATGGACGAAAACCTATCCAAAATATGTCATTAATATGTTATAGTCCATAAAAAAAAAAAAAACCTTTAAAATTTTATAACCTCTCCAGTTACCAGAGCACGTAAGCATAGCAAAATCCGCTGCCAGTGGTAAGGTGAAATAAAGTTTATTAATGGACTGAAATGATCCAGTTAAAGTTACGGAATGGAGAGGACACTGAGCACAGACCAAACAGGCTCTGCAACTTCCTCTTCCCAGGGACTCATCACATACTGCTGGTAGGGAGCACTATACCTTGAATAAAGTTATTAAGTACTGAATGATCAGAAACTTACTTAAAACCGCATTGGCGGGACTATGAGAATCGCGTGTCAGAGCTTAAAAA
The DNA here is from genome assembly GCA_019512145.1 of Engystomops pustulosus. Lineage (NCBI taxonomy): Eukaryota > Metazoa > Chordata > Amphibia > Anura > Leptodactylidae > Engystomops > Engystomops pustulosus. The sequence continues at coordinate 35,593 of WNYA01001110.1, forward strand.
CGACATTCCTCGTGACAGGTTCCCTTTAAATGGGTTTTTACGGGGCATAACATAACTAACCTACACCCACAAGATGTCTGATAGTTATAGTCCATAAAAAGAACCTTTAAAATGATTAACCACTCCAGCTACTAGTGCCACAGCCTCAACATCCCTGTCTGGTAATGTGAAATAAAGTTTTGGTTTTTTCATTCCTCCCCTCCTCCTTACTCCCGCTCTCTATCCCTGTCTCCCCACTCTCTGTCATGTTCATTGGGGGGGGGGGGATCACGCTCTATCTCTGTGCCTAGTTATCTATCCCATATGTAGCCGCAAGCACAATCATGGTCAGCTGAGACAGTCATTTTTCTACTCTGCTGAGAGAAAAAAAGTAATTCTCCTCTCTCGATAGCCTTCTAGACATCTAGAGATCAGAATAAGGGGGGAGGGGGGGTCTACAGGTGTAAACTTCTACCTTATAGCTGGTGAAAGGAACCTGCCTAATGTGCAGCAGTAGCCGTGATGGACGTTGTGTCTCTACATGTGGAGGGCGGTGTATCAAGCAATGGCAGTTTGCAAAAATTTACTGGAATGTCAGCCTCCTCTTTCGTGTGGCTCTGTGCCATATGTTATCTATAACATAACAGCGCACAGCATCACATGGGACAGCTAGAGCAGATTTGGTTTTCTACTGCATAGGGAAGAACGTGATTCCCTACTCTCTCTACACTAGTAGAGGCGTGGGAACAGTGGAAACTTCTACACCTTATGCTGTGGAAGAAACCTGGCCTAATTGGCAGCAGTAACCGTGTTAGAGTCTTGTGTCAACCATGTGGGCCGGTGTATACGGCAGTTGCATTATTTACTGGGATGCGCCCCCCCCCTTCTTTCTGATGGGCACCAACACTGGTATGATTTTCTTCTCTTACCATAAGTATCTGTCTCATGATGTGCAGCAAAGATCACAGGTTGGCAGCTAAGGATCGGTTTTTTCCAGCAGTAGAGAAGAGTGTTGATATCTTCTGAACTCTATACCCTTGTAAGACTACCAAATAGTCAGGGCAAGTTTGTGTTCTTCTATGTGGAGTGGTTCGTTATGTACAGCGTTTAAGAAGCGTTACGCCTCCTTCTTCTAACTGGACACCAATTGACGGTTTAGATTTCTCTATCTCAGTGCTGTAGAGTTATCAAACCCTGAATGCATCACATTCACTGGGCGCTAGAGCCTTATGATTAGTGACAAGTGAACCTATATTCACGGCTGTATGTTATTCAAATCATATGCATCAGCCAAAATATCACGGATGGGGCACTGAGCCAGTGTTTTTTTTTTGATACCTGCTAGGAGAAAGAGTGTGTTACCCTATCTCATAATCTAGTATCAGATTATTAAATCAACCTCTCCTTATGACTATGTGACAGGGGAACCTATATTCAGTTGTATAGCTAGTTCAAACATGATGCATCAGCACCTACCATCACACTGAAGTCAGCAGGACGTTATTTTTTTGTACGCTGTAGGGAAGAGTTGTGATTACCCTACCTCTATACTATACATCCTCCTAAAATCAACTCTACCTATAAACTATGTGATAGGAAACAATACTACACATCCCGGGTTTTCATACAGATACGGTTCCTTGGTTTGTTCCTAGTTGAAATTTGTATGTAAGTTCGAAACTGTATATTTTATAATTGACAAAAAAAATTTTGCCTCAGTTACAATTGGAATTTTTTTGCTGTTATTGGACCAAGGATTATCAATAAAGCTTCATTACAGACACTTTAACAGCTGATCATGCAGCCTGAGACATAGTAAAATGCCAGAGAGCTTCACCAGAGGTACATGTGGGCATAGAGGTTGCTTTAACTAGGGTCATCTGTTACTTCGGGTTGTCCTCAAGTAGGGGACCGCCTGTATCTCAGTTCTGTATGTTATTCAAATCCTTGAGCATCAACACACAATCACATGGGCAGCGTTCAGCTAGAACAAGTTTTTTTTTTTTTTTAGGGACAACACTGTCAACTTCTTCTAACAGTTTGACGGGAACGTTAGTGTTCAGAGCTAGGTGTAATAGGCATTTTTTGTGCCCCCCCCCCCCCCCCCCTGTGTTGTACAGTCGATGCAGTTGCCTCAGTTTCTTCTGAAGAGAAGTACACACTTCTTGGCTAATTGTGGTGGATCAGCACCAACGCTGATAGGACGGTCTCCGCCAGTCTGATTATGATTCTTCTTGAAGGTGAGCCTTCTTCATACATGGATATGTCCTTGGAGAAATTCCGATACTGGAGTCCCGTCCATACATGACGTCAGTTCCTGAACCCCTAGGACACCATTGACTCAGTTTTATATTTTTGGATGTCGCATAAATTATCAACATCAGAAACGGACGGATCGGTGCCCATGGTCGTCCCCCAATCCGGGGGTGACATTCAAAAGCAAAGACGAGACTTGTCAGGTCACGGAGCTGCGTGGCCGATAGAGAGGGTGCGAGGATGCACAAAAAGACCCCGATGTGGCGGCCAACGCAAAGTTCAGCCATGGCCCGGGCAGGCGGCGCCGCTATCGACAGCTCTGAATACGAAGGATCCGCTCACTTCATTAATGTGATCTCTTCTACGAGGAACGAGAGAAAAATCCGACCGTTTCATCTTTGACCCGAAACAACTCGTGGAGCTTATGGATCAATGTAGTCAGTTCGCAACGTGAAGGCCGGAACGTGTTCAAAAAGTGTCATTCTCAGTAGGATACCTCATCTAAACCTCACTCAAAGACCCAGGAAATCATCCCCGTCAGCTTTATGCATTTTTTGAACTTTTTATAGTTTTGTATTTAGACTTTTTACTTTTAGATTGTTATTTTTACTATGCTTTAGCCAATAAAACCAGAAAGTGTTGTTATATTGAAATTTCCTTTATTCAATGAAGAACTTTTTGCATTTTTATATGTTATACAGGCGGTCCCCCTACTTAAGAACACAGACTTACATACGACCCCTAGTTACAGACGGACCTCTGGATTTGGTAAGTTACTGTACTTTAGCCCCGGGCTACAATGATCAGCTGTAACCGTTATCACAGGTGTCTGCCATTAAGATTTATTGTGAATCCTGGTTTTTATAAAAACCTAACAGTTTTTAAAATCCAAAGTCATAGAGACCAAAAAAAGTTTATTGCCCATTATAAATTCTACAGTTCCGCTTACAACAATTCAAACTTAAGAACAAACTGCCAGAAACCTATCCTTGTATCGTACCCGGGGATGCTCCTGTATATTATTTTTTTAGGAGCCTTTTAAATTGTATGCAGTAATTTTTTTTTTATTCATGATATTTGATACTTTTTTTTTATATAGTTTTATTGCAGAGTTTTTTAACTTGTGCGCTTTTTGCTTTTGTCATTTACAGATTACCTCTATTAATAGTTTTTCATGTACCGTCAGTTTTTGGATGTGTTGGGTTACATTTGATTTTTGCTCTATGACTTTCTTGGGATCGTTTTTTTTTTAATTCATTTGTATATATCACTATTTTATTTGTGTCACTTTTGTTTATGAGTTTTTTTGCTTGTTGTTCATTTACGATTCCTCTTATAATAGTCGTTTTTATGTCGCCGCAGTTTATTTGGTTGGGTTAATTTTATTTTTGCTCTCTAATGATCTTTCTGGGATCGTTTTTTTTTTTAATTTCATTTTTTCATATATCACTATTTTTATTTTGTACTGTTGCGTTTATGAGTTTTGTTGCTTTTTGTTCATTTACGATTCCTCTTATTAATTCTTTTATGTCAATGTGTTTATTCGTAGTTTTATTGGTGGGTTACATTTTATTTTTACTATATTTTTGGATTTTTATTTCCGATTTTATCAATCTTGACGCTTTTGCTTTTTGTTCATTTACGCTTCCTTTTATCAATTTTTTTTTTACGTCAGTCTATTTGTTTTTAAACCTCAAGGTCGAGTTTTTTTTTTTTTTTTTTTTTCATTTTTCATTGTTTCTCATTTTTTATGTTTGTGAATGGATGACTTATTTTTTCTAAAGATTTTACTGTTCATTTTTTAAATCCTTTTTTTTTTTTTTTTGCATTTTGTACTTTTATTTATGGATTTTTTTTTTATCTCAGATGTTTTAAATTTCTTCATGGATTTGTTTTTCCCTTCAATCTGCCTGTTCCATACCCAGAGGTGAAGCTTTTGATAAGATGTGTCGTCTTTTAGAATGGAAACCGGTTCGAGATGTAATGGAATTTTTTTTCTGAAGTTTTCCCGTCGTGATTTGGGTAGTAGATAGTGGGGGGGGGGGGGTTGGGTTTATGTTCTAGAGGTCATTCGCAGAATACGATAACGAAATGTCCATCGTTCCGCTTCTTCTCCCCCCCGAGGGGGAACTTATGTGGTGAAACACACTCTTGAATGCCAACACAGTCCTTGGCTGTTTGCATAGATTTCGAAAATTCTCCTTACGTAAGAGTCGCCCGTCTGTGTGACTCTAAAGGTCACGGGTTTGTTAATTATCGCATGAACGGATCACTAATTAATAAAAACAAATCAGTAAACGGACAAAATATTTATTTGGAAAATTCTAAAGATCTTCTTAAAAAAATGTATTATTTTATGTGTTTTTTTTACTCTATTTGTGTTCTCTAACGTAGGCTGAAATCAGATTTCCTCTCTTATGGAGGAGAGCTAATTTGCATAATGTCTTTCACATGTAACATTCCGTGTCTCTCTACATTCCGTGCATAGAAGGCATCTTATCCAGCCAATCAGTGCCCTGATCTTTACTAGTAGTGATGATCGGACCCGAAGCGCAACAGTGTCTGCGCCAAACATTGCAAAGGGGTCGACAAAACCAGACTTCACCCAAAAAGTTTGGCACCGATTGTTTCAGGTGAGACGTGGGTCGCCGGAGCACCTGTGATCCTCGGTGTGCCCCAGCGCCCCGCTGCTCTGTCTAACCTGATTCCTGTCCGGTGACCATGTGCGCGGGTTCCCATCTCCTAGGGCGCACCGGCTTCAGAGGATTTAAAGGGCCAGCGCACCATTAAATGCCTGCCGTCTCCCAGCATTCCCTGCCGGATCTTTGTGCTCTATGCCATTGAGAAAGCTTTGTTCTCTGCCTTGTGCTTGTGATTGGATTCCCCGTTGTGACCCCGGACCTGTTCCCGTTAACACTCCTCCACTGCCTGCCCTGACCTCCTGCTCCGTCCCAGACCCTGAACCGTTGCCACTTGCCTTGACCTCTTGCCTGTCCCCGACCACGAAATTGCTTGCCGATTTTGTTCCACGACCTTGGCTGTCACCGCGGACAAGTCACACCAGTGGAACGACCTGGTGGTACCAGGCCACAACAAGATCTGGTAAAAACCGGGTGCCACTTAGACTCCGGTCCCAGGTGTCGGTATGTGTCATGGGGTCCAGGGGGTTCCCTACCCCAGAAGCCTGACACCGATCACAAGTGTTAAATCGCTAAGTCCCACTAGCAAGGCTTTGTTGACGAAAAGTGTGGGTCGCCATTTTCCCTAGGATGATTGATCCGGTGGCTTTTCCAGTATTTCAGTAGGTAACACCCCAGATCGGTGCCAGCCAGTGTGTTCAGGTTCGGGTGTCCCAACCAAACTTTCGTTCCAGGTTTGGCAAAACTCGATGAATCGGAACCCCACTGGGTCCACTCATCCCTACTAATAAGGAACAAAACCCCCCGAAAATATGAATGTAGACACTCCTCGCCTGAAATTTGTTTTGGGTCAGCTTTGATTTGGTGAAGAATGCCCCGACCACCCTGTGAATATGACCTCCTGATACAAGTTTTTAAAGGGAACCTGTCACCACATTTCACAAATACAGCTAGGGACAGGTTCCCATAGAACCCTAATAACTAACTGACCCCCTTCTTTTACAAAAATGTTTCCTCACATCCCCATAAAATCAATCAATTTATGTAATTTCTGGCATCAGAATGGGGGCGTGTCCTGCTCAGCCAGCCCCTCCCATCTACTCCTGCCCATCCCTTATGTCTCCTCACTATTCAGCACTTCATGTCATGTGACCAAGGTGATGTCATCTAAGGTCCTTTACCCAGTAATATTAACATCTACCCTATGTATGTATCTGATCACATGAAATCACAGCAGACTCCATGGACTTCTACTCCTCCCCATCCTACATGGAGGCTGCTGTGATTTCATGTGATCAAATATATACATGAGGTAATTTTAATCTTACTGGGTAAAGGACCTTAGATGACATCAACCTGGTCACATGGCATTGAGTACTCGTTCCATGCAGCAGCATATCCTAGCAGTGAGACCTGTCAATTTAGGAACCCGGAGGCGGGGCAATACAAGTAAAATTGAATATGCATGAATCCATTAATATCATTGGACTCACTTCAGGTGATTTGTATATAAGTTTACAAACTGATTGGGGAACTAAGGATATCCTATTGTAGGGACCATCCAATAATCAAGCAGTACTGTGGTGGTAAAAACTTCAATTCCAGCATGCATTAGTTTTCCACTGCCATAGGCGCTCCGCAGGCAGAAAGGATTATTACACATGGTTGTGGGGTCCCTCCCAAGGGAAGCTTAATAGCGAGGGGTACAAAAATGGTGTACCTCTTTTGTATTTGTTGGAAACCATCAAATATAGCAGTTATCTGCTGTGTTAAAGACACTTATAATGGCTACGTAGGTTTAATGTAATTTCCCTGCACTGCCACAAGCGCCTCCGGGCAGGAGGAAAAGAAAGTATTTTACCCAGGTTTGGGTCCTGAACCAGAGGGAAGGCTTATTAGATTGAGGGTAGTTTAATGTGGACACATTGCTGGGACCATCAATAATCAGGCAGTAATCTGTTCTCAGGGAAGGCTTAAAGCCAGTGTTTGATTCTCCCGGCAAAGCATACCTCTCATGATAAAAGAAGTTATTCCACAGGTTTTGGGGTGGCCCTCCAGTAGAGGAAGGCGTATTAGATGAGTAGGATAGTATTGGAACCGTCATTTGTAGGAACCTAATATCAATAATCAGCAGATATCTGGTAGGAAAACTTTGAACAAGGTTTAATTTCCCTACAGCGCCTCCGCCGGAGAGAAGGAAGTATTCCACAGGTTTGAGTCCGCCAGAGGAAGGCGTATTAGATGAGGGTCCTAATGTGGACCACATTGCTGTGGGACATCAATAATCGACAGTAATGTCTGCAGGAACTTGAAGCCGCAGTGTTTAATTTCCCTGTCAACCACGCCTCCGCAGGAGGAAAAGAAGTATTACACAGGTTTTGGTCCTCCCAAAGGGAATGGGGCGTTTATAATGACTACAGTCCTACTTGGGACGGCCATGCTGGGACCACCAATATCACAGTAACTGGGTGGGCTATTTGTTGGGGTGAGCCCATTGTTGTAATTTCTCTCTGCAGCGGGCGCCTCCACAGTGAGAAAAAGAAGTCATTCTACGACAAGTTTTTGGGGTCCTCCAGAAGCAAGGGCATTAGTGACAGTCCCCCTAAGGGGATCCCATTGCCTGGGACCGTGTCAATAATTAGCCCAGTATCCTGCTTAAGAACTTGACTACAGCCAAGTTTGTTATAATTTCTCTGCAGCGCCTCCACAGGATAAAGGCAGTTATTAACTAGCTCGAGGTTGATTGGTCCTCACAATATGGAAAAGCTTGTTATAGATGATTGCTGGTAGTAATTATTGACCCTTCAAATTGCTTGGGACCATCATAATCAGTCAGTAAATCTGTGGCGGAACTTAAGAAGCAAGTGTTTAATCTCCCTGCAAAGCGCTCCACGCAGGAGAAAGAAGTATTCACCGTTTGGTTCCTCCAGCGCAAGGTGGTCATTAGATGTACAATCCTACTGTGGACTTTCCATTGCTGGAACGCATAAAAAAACCAATAATTCGGCAGTAACTCCTTGTGGTGGGAGACCACTGTGTTAGACACACAAGTGTTTTAATTCTATTTCCCTGCCACGCACCTCCTGCAGAGAAAAGAACAAAAGGATTTGTCCCATTTGTGGGACTTACAAAGTTTTCAGTTCTTAGGTTCTAATAAGGGGAAAAAGGAGGTCATAACCTTGGTGTGTCCATATATCAGCTGAAATTCTATTTAGGAACATGGAGCGTAAGTTTCAATTTCCTTGCCTGTGCCGCCACAGAGAAAGGAAGATATTTACACTTGGTCCTCCAGATACTGTAGTAAGCGGTAATCCGATGGGGGCCTTCTTTGAAGGGATTCCATCCATTTCTAGAAACCATCAGTAATCAGATATGAATCGGCATAGAACTTGCAACAAATGTTTAATTTTCCCTGCAGCACCCTCCCAGAGGATAAAGGAATTATTACACTTGGTCCTCCAGATAATAATCACATGGATTAGGATCTTTGGGAACCGGTTGTTTCAGAACTACTCCAATTTTTTATTCACCGCAGAACCCCCTCGTCCTTACCACCGCGGGTGCTGTTACATTAAGGTTTCATTCATGCCTTTGTAATTCATTACGAGCTCCACCCTTATGGTCAAAATGGTATTACACTGTTTCTGAGACCCTTCCTGCAGGATTCGTGGGCTGATACCCACTAGTTCCGATCCGTTTCAACGCTGTTGTACTATGTTGTATATACATAACCGGCGCCACCTATTTGGGTTTTTTTAACCGGCCCAACCAGGTGGTGACATAACCGAACAGGCCGCAGAGTTATTTAAAATCATACAGGATGCGCAGAGTTAGTGAAAGTTTAATGTCCTCCCATAACAATACCATCTGGCTGGTGGCAATTGTGTGTTTTACATGCCAAGACAATCCGATGGGACTACTCCCTCTCCCATTTTAATTAACCGATTTTCTCGGTAAAGTTTAGAAAACCCTCAAACTACCTGCGATACGATCGGGGATTTTAACAATTATAGTTTCCAAAGCGTGGGGATGAGCGCTGGCCACGTTTTACGTATGCTTGGTGTATTCTATTCATGGAGTGGCTGCAGAGGTATTGGTCATGCCTCATAGGGAGAGGAAGGAGCTTTTTCAGGATGTAGTGGGAAGGGTTCATAGGGATAGGAGAAGCTGCAGATGTAATGTGGGCGTGCTTATAGGGATAAGTAGGAGCTGCAGTATGGTAGTGGGGCCGTGGCTCATAATGGAGAGGAAGGAGCCCCTGCAGGATTAATTGGGCATGCTCATAGGTAGAGCATGACCTGCAGGATGTAGTGGGCAGCTCATAGGGAGAGGAGAGCTTCAAGAGTAAATGGCGTGCCTCAATAGGAGAGAAAGACCCTTTCAGGATTGTGCTTCATATGAGAGCAGGACTGCAGCATGTAGTGGGCGTGCTCATAATGGATAGGAGGAACCCTGCAGGATGTAGTGTAGTGTCATTTGGGAGAGTAGGCCTGGCCCGGATTAGTTTGGGAGTGGGTAATTTTGGAGAGAGGAGCTGCATGATGTAGTAGGCTGCGTCAAATAAGGAGAGGAGGACCCTGCATGATGTGAAGTGGGAGTGTCATTATGAGAAGGAGAACCGCGATGTTAGTGGGGCGGGTCCATAGGGAGAGAAGGACCTGCAGGATGTATGGGTGTGCTCATCTAAAAGGAGGGGATGAGCTGCCATGATTAGTGGGAGTGGTCATTAGGAGAGGGAGGGACCTGCAGGTGTATTGGGCCTGGTCATATGGAGAGAGGACCTGCATGATGTATTGGGGGGTGACTCCACAGGGAAAGGATTACCTGCAGGATGTAGTGGGAGGTTGTCAATTGGAGAAGGAGGGCTGGCATGAAGTTAGTAGGCCATGCTCATGAAGAGGAGGGACCCTGCAGGATGTAGTGGTGAGTGTCATTAGGATAGGAGGGACCCTGCAGGATTTAGTTGGGCCTGGTCATAGGAGAGAAGGACCTGCAGTGATGTATTTGTGTGGCTCATAAGGGAGAGGAGACCGTGCAGGGAGTGTTAGTGGGAGTGGTCACATTAGGATAGGAAACCTGCCCGAGATGTAAGTGGCATGGTCCATTAGGGGGGGAGAGGAAAGACCTGCAGGAAGTTAGTGAGGGGTGCTCACGGGAGGAAGGAGGACCTGCAGATTGTAGGGGGTGATGCTTCATAGGGGGGAGACAGGACCCTGCAGGATGTATGGGGCGTGGTCATAGTGAGATGAGGACTGCAAGGATGTAGGTGGGTGTGTTCTCATAGGGAGAGGGAGGACCTGCCATGATGTAGTTGTTTTTTTGGGTGTCCTCATATGGAAGGAGGATCTGCAGGATGTAGTGGCGTGCCCTCATAGGAGAAGCAGGGAAGCTGCCAGGCTACAAGTGGGGGGGGCGTGGTCAATATGGGAGAGCGGAGCCTGCAGGATGTAAGTGGGCGTGCTCATAAGGAGAGGAGGAGCATGCGAGGATTGTAGTGGGCTGCTACATAGGAGAGCAGGAGCTCTTTCGAGGATACAGTAGTGGGTGCGTGTTCCCATTAGTGAGAGCAGAGCTCTTCAGGATACAGTTGGACGCGTGGTCAGAGTGGATGACGCAGAAGGAGCTGCATGTGCGCTGTATTATATTGGCTCGTCGTCATAGTGAGAGGAGGAGCCTGTCAGGATGTCAGCACAGTGGGTCTGTGCGTCATCTGGAGAGATGAGGCTGCAGAAGTAGTGGGTGGTGCTTCATAGGGGCGGCGAGGAGGCTTGAAGATGTTAGTGGTGAAGGGGGTCGATGGAGAGGGAGGATAATCTATCAGAAATCAGTGGCATGCCACAGGTCAGCGGCATAATTATAGGGGTGTAGGTGAGAAAGCCTGCTATAGCTTTAACGTGTGTCAGTCGGTTCACGTAGAGAGAGGAGGGGGAAGTAGATGTTAAGTTGGGAGCGGCATCCTCATTGGCTTAGATTATCCAGGGGTGAGAGGAGTAACTGGCAGGATGGGTTGTGAGCATGCTCTCTGTTCGCTGTCTCTTGACATTACCTACTAGAGGCGACACGGATGGAGCTGGCCGGGATGTAGTGGGAGTGCTCACAGTGCAAGGCAGGTGTTTTTATAAGCAGAGTAAGAAAGCTGCAGAACCTAATGAAGTAGTGCTCGACTATGCCACAGTTAGAGCGAGAGGGAGGAGTAGCTGTAGTATGTAGTGGGCATGGCGCATATTGCTGAGTCAATCAATGAGAGAGGGAGGTCAGGTCGATCCAACAGGATGTAGTGGGGACATGCGCACTGTGGCCCAGTCCATACAGAGACGGTCACTGTACATGGGGGACTGTGAGCTTCCTGGATGTAGTGGGCTGCTCCACGGGTGGGCTGCAGTTATAACAGAGTACGGGGGAGGTGGACTTGCAGTGAACTGTAAGGTGGGGCATTTCCTACCTTGTGGCTGAGGTCATAACTAGAAGGAGGGGGAGAGCTGCGGAATTATGGGCATGCTCACTGTGCTTGAGGAGGTCATCAGAGAGAGGGGGAGGAGCTGCAGGATGTAGTGGGGCATGCTCACTGGGGTGCTGTGGTATACAAATCCAGTGAGGTAAAGGCATGCAGCTGCGGGAATGTAGTGGGAGTGCTCACAGTGCAGAGGTTTTTATACAGAGAGAAGCTGCAGACTAATGAGTATATGCTTCACTATGCCCACAGTTTAGGCGAGAGGAGGAGGAGACTGTAGGTTGTAGTGGTCAAGCCCTTCAAGAGTGCTGAATTCAAACATATAGTGAAGGGAGGAGGATCTACAGGATGAGTTGACATGGCCTCACTGTGCCGCAGTCATACAGAGGATGGAGAGGGGGTGGAGCTTTCTGGTGTAGTGGGCCATGCTCACTGGTGCCTGCAAGTATAACGATATTAAGGGAGGAGCTGCAGGATGTATGGGCATGCTCCCCTGTTCGATAGGTTCATACAGAGAGAGGGGGAGGAGCTGCAGGATGTAGTGGGATCTCACTGTGCTTGAGGTCCATACAGAGAGAGTGGGGGAGGAAGCTGTCAGGATGTAGAGTTGGCATGCTCACTGTGCTTCAGTCATACAGATAGAGGGGGTGAGGGAGCTGCAGGATGTATATGGGGCATGCTCCACTGTTGCGAGGTCAACAGAGAGAGGTCCTTTCAGGGGGTTATTTATTTCAGTGAGGTTTGATTTTTCCCTCTGCCTCGGTCCCGGATTCCTCCCAGTCGTGGGGTTTAGTCCCCTATGACAACACTTCCCTGCCATCACGAGTCCTCTGACGACGCAGAAATTACCATATAAGCCCTAATACCCAGCCAATCCAAATCAGCTTATGGGGTGCCAGGAATGTTGTCATAGGGGCTTTTTTTTTTTGTTTTTTTACATCAGAATGGTGTATTTAACTCTTTAAGCATGGACATTACTCCAGGGGGGAGCTGCGTACCGTTATCTCTTTTTACAAAGGATTGCACATGCGAGCCCTTTAACCCCCTTGTGCGCTCGGCCGATGGATTCCTGCGGCTTCCCCACCGACGAGGCGCGCGGTCGCCCGATGCCTCATTATGGTAGTTACTGCCCCGGGTCGCACCTTGTTTAGTTCTGGGTGAGCGGGTTTCTAGAACCAAAGGATACTTCTGTGAGTTGTCCTCAGCGAGAACGCATTGCACAAAAGGAGATATATATTATATAGCTGCCGCCACTCATATCATGTGGGGCATTAAGCGGTATTGCAGCTCATATTATTCACAGAGTTTATAGCTTCACCCAGTACAAGCAGTGGGAAGCTCCTCACACTGGCGTTTGCTCTGAGCGTTGTAGTGTTGAAAGGCAAAAACGGATACGGTAGGCTTTTTTAGACTTTTGACAATACTGCCCATATTCAGCCAAAGTTCCAATAAATATGGTGAGACGATTGATATAAGTTAACGAGAGCTGTTACTGGGGAACACCAACCTGTGACGGTTGTCCAAACACTTTTTTTTATCTACATTGCCCAGATTTCAGCCAAAGTTCGGCTCTAAAAAAACGCACAAGAAATTTTTCCCATAGAAAGAAAATTGCAGTTTCCATATGGAAGCCGTCACAAGTAGGTCAAATAATTGCTGGGCAGTCTCAGTGTCCCTGTCATTGACTTGGTCTAATTTATTTTTTTGTAGTATTTCTTATTCTATCTCGTAAATATTATCACATCAGCACAATAGCTTCACCCTACCTGCTCATGGTTCCAATCACTTAAATCAGATTTTTTTCATATCCATACCCAGATTTCAGTTTTCTATATGGAAACCGTCAGCAAGTACTGATCGCTGTTAGTGGAGTGGACCGCGCTTCTTTGATTTAGTTGTGTGGTGTTGCTTACCTTGATTTAGTAATGATACGAGGTGCGATCAGCAATTCAGCTATACCACTACCTGCTGATGGTTTTCACTCACTTTAGTTTAGATTTTGTTTTCATATCTATTACACCAATTTCACCAAATCGCGCTTAAAAAAAAAAAACGCACAAGAACCCAAAAAAATTCAAGGAAGTTCGGTGTCTATATGCGAAAACCGTCAGCAACGTAAGGCACAGATATTGCTGGCCAGTCCAGTGTCCCTGTCTTCAACTGTGGTCTGTTTTGAGTACTTTCTTAGTTATTCGTAAGATTGAAGATCCATCAGCAATAGCTTACCCTACTGCCTTATGGTTCATCACTTAGATCAGATTTCTTCTGATTTCTGATTTAGTTTTGTGGCTCGTTGCCCTACTTATTTATAGAGATACAAAATCCGTCAGCATAGCTCACCCTACATGCTGATGGTTTCCTTCTGTGTGCCCAGAAATCCCTGGAAAAGAAGATCCAGTTTTCCATCGGAAACCAGTCAGCAAGGTAGGACGGTTGCCTGTTTGGTATTGTCTTGTCATTGATATGGGTCCAGTTTTTGTTGTGTGGTTATTTAGTCAGTATTGTGAGGTTGAAGTAAGAGATCGTCACAATAGCTTACCCTACCACTGCTGATTGGTTCAATCACTTAGATCAGATTTTCTGATTTGATGAGTTTTGTGTTGTGGGTGTGCTTACTATTATAAGATACAAAATCCGTCAGTCATAGCTTATCCCTACCTGCTGATGTTCCTAACCTTTTACAGCTGTCTTTCTTTTCCTACTGTTCCAGAATCTCATGAAAGAAGATCCAGTTCTATATGGAAACAGTCAAAGCAAGTAGCCAGACATGCTGTGAGGTATTATTGTCTGTGCTACTATGGGTCCGTATTTTTGTGGTTATGTTATGTCATAGTTACTGGTGAGGATGGATGATCGTCAAGCAAGATCCACCCTACCTCTGATGGTTTCCAAATGCTAATTTTGGAATTTTTCTTTCCAACTATACACTCGAATTTTTAGCGCAGTGGATGATGTTGGGGGGATTAGGGGTACTTCTGATGACAGCAGTGGATGGATATGTTGTGGGTTACCATTTTTTTAGGCGTCATGGTGTGAGCCCTGACTCATCCCCCTAGAGCGAGGAACTCAGAATAAACCCGCAACTTGTAACTAAACCCGGGACGCAGCGGCGTTTGCCACAGCACGCGGAGAGACGTCAATCATCAGCCCACGCCACCGATGGACTCCATATGGGATAATACATACCGCAACTCACTTTCCCAGAGGTCCTGAAGGGAAATCTGCCTGTATCGGCTCAAATTATACCGAAAAGGTGGGGGAAACTGTCGGTGTCATTCCTCAATGACTTTTTTCCCTTAGCAAATTTATCAATCAGGTTCTTTGAGAAGCTGGTGTGACAGCCAAGGCTGGAGTTAAGACCGATGGTACCATACACTACAGCTTTCCGGACCATCCTTAAGGGAAATCTGGTCTGTTTGTGTCTCATATTTCTGGCACAGAAGGCAATTTGTCATTCCATAACCTGACGAAAGCTGATGACCCCCGAATTGGGTTTAGCAACTCGACCCATCAATCTTAACAAGCTGAGTGACAACAGCTCTATAAATTTGATTGGGTCTCACAGTTCACAATTTACCTAACAACTTTGTCATTCAAGCTCGGGAAACGCTGATGTGAGGACTGTTTGGCTGTGGCATATGTTTATTAACTCAGTCTTTATCCCCCCCATGAAATACTTTCTAGTTATGCAGGATTCATCCTCACTGTCCATATTTTAGGCGGCTTTGTCTTTCAGAAGTCTTTGGGGAAGCAAGCTGTGGTGCTACTCAATTTAATTTGCAGATTTGGATAGTCCTATCAACTCGACTCTTCTCTCTGCTATTTTTATACTCCTGACCGGAAGCTCTGAGAAGTTATGAGGCATGTATCCTACCTTCCATAACAAGAGCTTAGAATGTGTTTGTCATTTCAAGAAAACTGGAGAAAGCTGGGTGCTGCAAAGTTTGTGACCCACATAGCACACATTGTGGTGAACACCCCCAGTACAAGTCCAGAGTCTATACGATTCACTGTCTGGCTACCACAACACAAAGTCTGAATCACCACATCTCTCCTCAGGGACTAATACCCACACTGGTTAGCATAGAGCCAGAGCACAGCATTGTGAGGACACTTCCCCCAATACAATCTCGTCATAAAGTAAATCCCCATTATTTCACAGTCCTGCTGCTACTACATTCACAAAGGTCTAAATTAACACCTCTTCTAGGGCAAATGGCCTGCTGCGGTTTCCCTCCCTCCTGGGTTTTGGAATAGTCGGTTTACGTGTTTGCATCAGGTAATTCTCGCTCCTCCTCACATTCCGCTAATTAACCAGTGGTCCTCATCATTATGCTAACATGTGAAATGTGGCTGCAGGTAATAGCGATAATCTGCAGTGTGATTATCCGTGTGCCAAAGGGTGGGGGGGGGGTTCAGGGAGGCTTCCGCACATCAGTACAGGATTATGGCTCTCTCGAGACACGGACTGAATCTGGTCCTGTGGCATGAATCAAAAATCACTTACCACACCATGACCACTACATACATACATCACATAACCTCATACAACACATATACATACAACATACGTTCACACACAACATACACACACAAACAACATACATACACTCATACATACATACTACCACATACTCTAGGGACACATACATACACACATACATAATACCAACAGCAATACATCATACAACATATAACTACCTCAATACATACCTTAACACAAATACATACACATACACCAATACATACATACTACCATACAAACAACAACATAACAACACACATACTACATAGACACCTCTAACACCATATACATACACTACCTACATACTACAAACAACATCCCATCCCACATACATACAATACATACATACACCCCACTACAATACATACAAACAACTACATACATACATATACACATACATACATATTACACACACTACATACATCAAAATACACACATACAATACACTAATCACAGGTACATAGATACCCACAACATATCACTCATAACATCACAAGACACTAAAACATCTACACACACATTACCCAATGCTACATACATACATCAGACATGTACATACATCCCACATACCATAACACACATTTTATACACACACACTAGTACATAGCCATAATACCTACACAATACACTCATGAACCATAGCATAACTACATACATACTAATCCACACTAATACATACATACACACACTACATACAAACACACATAGACACTATACAACACAATGCACTATACACACAACATTATACACATCAACCTACAAAACATAACAACAGGCATCATACAACACATGTATCACATACATACACTATAATAAACATACATACATCAACACATATACCATACAACACATGCACAGGCTATAACCACATATATCTACACCAATATATACACATAATCATAATATCACACATCATACATACATACTATATAATACACATAACACACATACATACAACATATACACACATATATCAACCAACAGTACACACACACATATACTACACCATATATACACACATACATAATACCACACACATGATAACATAACCAGACCATACAATATCACACACTATACCCAATACCTATACATCTTATATAAAATATAATACATAATCAACATACACATTTCCATAATACAATACACCCACATATCATGCACATATAATCACCTATACACCTGAACACCTACATACAAACACATACATACTACAATCATACATATACAAAAAAGACACCTAAACATACATACTACATCATATATCACAACACATACACTATTCACACATACATACATACATAATATACATACAACACATACAACTACACTAGCAACATATATCACATACATAACACACTACACACCATATACATATACCCACACACATATAACAGTATACAAACACACAGGAAAACACAGATATAGGACGTATACACACAAATCGACAGCAACACTATACGTATATACACACAACATTACCATACAAGTATATCACACACCTAATCATATATAACTACATTCACCTATATTACAACACATATATACACACACATATACACAAATACACACACATACATACATACATACATATATACATACATATACATATATACACACACAATACAACATAATACAAACACACCACTACATACATACATTATACATCACATATACCATATTATACAACACACATATCACAAGCATAGCCAACTTTACCAGAACACTAGGGGTGACCTTCTCAGGAAGGATTTTCCAAAAATTAGGTTCTGCACAATCCCTGGAGCTGTGTATAAATATTCTTACATGAGGTCTGGGGTCTGTAGAAAGGAGGTTCTTAGTGTGAGTCTGTAGACATGGAGGATCTGGTCTGGGGTCTATATAGCTGGAGGTTCTGGTCTGGGGTCTATATAGCTGGAGGTTCTGGTCTGGGGTCTATATAGCTGGAGGTTCTGGTCTGGGGTCTATATAGCTGGAGGTTCTGGTCTGGGGCCTATATAGCTGGAGGTTCTGGTCTGGGGTCTATATAGCTGGAGGTTCTGGTCTGGGGTCTATATAGCTGGAGGTTCTGGTCTGGGGTCTATATAGCTGGAGGTTCTGGTCTGGGGCCTATATAGCTGGAGGTTCTGGTCTGGGGTATATATAGCTGGAGGGTTCTGGTCTGGGCTAATAGCTGGAGGTTCTGGTCTGGGGTCTATAAGCTGGAGGTCTGGTCTGGGGTCTATATAGATGGGGGTCTGGTCTGGGGCCTATATAGCTGGAGGTTCTGGTCTGGGGGGTCTATATAGCTGGAGGTTCTTGGTCACTGGGGTCTATATGCGGAGGTTCTGGTCTGGGGTCTATATAGCTGGAGGTTCTGGTCTGGTGTCTATATAATGGAGTTCTGGTTGTGGGGCCTATATAGTCTGGAGTTCTTGTTGGTCTATTCTGGGCGGCTTGGGTCTATATAGCTGGAGGGTTCTGGTCTGGGTGTCTATATAGCTGGAGTTCTTGGTCTGTGGCCTATATGCTGGTCGGTGGGTCTATATAGCTGGAGTGTCTGTATGGAGGGGTCATTAGTGGAGTTCTGGTGGGGTCTATATAATAGCTGAGTGGGTCTTGGATATAGCAGTTCGGTCTGGGTCTATATTCTGGAGGTTTGGTCTCAATGCAGGGTGTTGGTCTGGGGCCTTTAGCTGGGGGTATTGCGTTGGTGTAGATGATACGGAGGTTGGTCTTGGGGTCTATTAGCTGGAGGTTTGGTCGGGGTATATACGGGTCTGGTCTGGGGTCGTATATGTGAGGTATTGGTTACTGGGGTCTATGATGCTGGGGTTCTGGTCTGGGGTCTGATATGCTAGGTTCTGGTCTGGGTATATGCTGAGGTCTCTGCTGGGGGCATGATAGATGGAGGTCGTTCTGGGTCTAATACTGGAGGGTTCTGGCTGGGTCTAGTATGCTAGGGGAGGTCTTGGGGTGCTATAGAGCTGGGGTCTGGGGTATGTATTGGGGTGTAGTAGTGGGGTCTATAGACTGGGGTCAGTTAGAATAAAGAAAAAACCGACCATGTTCAGGGGGTCTGGGTCTTCAGTCGATGGGTCTGTAGTATGTATGGGGTCTGGGGTCCGGTCATGAGGGTGTTGAGTGGGGTCTGGTCTGGGGGGTTGTATAGGATGTAGGGGTCTGGTCGATAATTGGGGTCGGTCTGGGTCTGTATGTGGGGGTCTAGGTGGGGTCTGGTCTGGGGTCTGTATAGTGTGAAGGGTCGTCTGGGGTCTGTATAGATTAGTTGTGGGTCTGTAAGATGTGGGTCTGGGGTCTTTTTATGTGGCTGTCTGGGGGTCTGTATAGATGTAGGGTTGGGTCTGGTCTGGGGTCTGTATAGATGTGGGCTGGTCTGGGAGATAGTTGTAGTCGGTCGGGTCCTGTATAGATGCAGGGTTTGTTGGTCTGGGGTCTGTATAGTGTGTGGGTCTGGTCCTGGGGTCTGTTGAGATTTGGGGTTGTTGGCTTAGGGGGTCTGGGTCTGTGGGTCTGATAGAGGGGGTGTCTGTGTATGATTGGGTGGTCTGGGGTCTGAAGTGGGCGTCTGCTTAAGGCTGGCTGTTTAAGTAGTGGGGTCTGGTCTGGGGTCTGTTAAAGTTGTAGCGTCTGGTCTGGGGTCTGTATAGAGCAGGTATGCTGGGGTCTGGTAGATGTGGCGGATGGTCTGGGGTCTGGTAGAGAGTGGGGTCTGGTCTGGGGTCTGTAATAGATGTAGGGTTCTGGTCTGGGGTCTGTATAGATTGTGGTTCGGTCGTGGCCTTAAATGCCGTCTGGTCTGGGTCCTGTACTAGAATGTGGGTGGGGTCTGGTCTGGGGTCTGTATAGATGTGGGGTCTGGTACTGGGTCTGTATAGATGGTGGGGTATTGGTCGGGGTCTGTATAATGTGGAGTCTGGTCTGGGGCTGTATAGATTGTAGGGTCTGTCTGTGGGTCTGTATAGATGTGTGGGGGGTCGTGGTAGGGGTCTGTGGGGGTCTGTATAGATGTGGGTACTGGTCTGGGGGCTGTATGAGTAGTTGGTGGGTCTATTGGTCTGGTCGGGTCTGTATAGATTAGTCTGGCGGGGTCTGTAGTCTGGGGGTCTGGGCTATAGATGTGGGGTCTGGTCTGGGGTCTGTATAGATTGTCGGTGGTCTGTATCGATGGCTGCCGGGTCAAGAGTAGGTTGGTCGGTGGGCTGTATGAGTGTAGGGGGTCTGTATAGATGCAGGGTCTGGTCTGGGTCCCTGGTATAGATGTGGGTCTGGGGTTAGTGTATTGTTTTGGGTCTGGTCGCATAGGTTGCGAGTGCGGGGGTTGATGCTGAGGCGGTCTGTATCAGCTGAGGGGCTGTATAGCTGAGGGTCTGTATAGATGTGGGGTGGGGTTATGTTATAGATGTGGGGGTGGTCTGTGGTCTGTATAGTATGTGGGGGCCTGCGTATGGGTCTGATAGAGTAGGGTCTGGTCTGGGGTCTGTATAGATGTGGGGTCTGGTGTGGGGTACTGGTCTGGGGTCTGTATAGATGTTGGGTCGGTCTGGGGTCTGTATAGATGTGGGGTCTCGTCTGGGGTCTGTATAGATGTAGTGGTCTGGGGTCTTGGTCTGGGGTCTGTAGTAGATTGTGGGTCGGTCTGGGGTCTGTATAACTGTACGTTGGTCTGGGTTGTAGAGAGCAGGGTATGGTCTGTGGGGTCTGTATAGCTGTGGGGTCTGGTCTGGGTCTGTATAGAGTGGGGTCTGGTCTTGGGGTGTAATAGATGTAGGGGTCTGGTCTGGGGTCTCCGATAGATGGTGGGGTCTGGTCTGGGTTGGTATAAGATGTTGGGTAGGTGTCTGGGGTTGTATAGATGTGCGTTGGTCTGGTCTGTATAATGTGGCTTGTGGGTTCCGGTCTGGGCTGTATGTGGTGTTGGTCCTGGGTCTGTAGATGTTGCGGGGTCTATAATGTGGGTCTGGTCTGGGGTCTGTATAGATGTGGGCGGTCTGGTCCTGTATCGTGGGTGTCTGTTGTATAGATGTGGGGTCCTGGTTGTGGGTACTGTATAGATGTAGTAGGGTCTGGTCTGGGGTCTGTTATAGAGTATGTCTTGGTCGTTAGAGGGGTCTGGTCTGGGGTTCTGTTAGTAGAAGGTTGTGGTTGATAATGTGGGGTCTGGTCTGGTGGGGGTCGTATAGATGTAGGGTTGGGTCTGGGGTCTGTATAGATTGTAGGTTGGTCGTTAGGTGTTCTGGGGTCTGTATAGATGTGGGTCTGGGTATGGGGTCTTATTATTGATAGAGTGGGTGTAATGGGGGTCCTGGTCTGGGGTCTGTAAGAATGGTTGGGGTCTGGTTGGGGGTCTAGTAGATATGGGGTGTTAGGTGGGGTCTGCTGGTCTGGGGTGCTGTATAGATGCATGGTATGGTCTGTGAGAGGTTGTATGTATAGATGTGGGGTCTGGTCTGGGGTCTGGTATACGATGTGGCTGGTCTTGGGGTCTGTATAGAGCGGGCAGGTCTGGTGGTCTGTATATATGTAGGGTTGTTCTGGGGTATGTATAGATGTGGGGTGGTCTGGTGGGTCTGGTATAGATGTGGGTCGGGGGACTGTATACGAGTAGTTTCAGGGTGAGGTCTGGGGGTCTGTATAGATGTGGGGTCTGGTCTGGGTCTGTATAGATTGTGGTGGTCTGGGGTCTGTATAGATGATGGTCTGGTCTGGGGTCGTATAGATGTGGGGTCGGTATGGGTTGTATAGATGTAGGGTCTGGTCTGGGGTCTGTATAGATGTAGCGTCAGGTCTGGGGTTCTGTATAGATGCAGGGTCTGGTCTGGGGTCTGTATAGATGTGGGGTCTGGGGTCTGTATTGTTTTTGGGTCTGGTCTGCATAGGTTGCGAGTGCGGGGTCTGTATAGATGTGGGGTCTGTATAGATGTGGGGTCTGGTCATGGTATTCATATACTATGAATTTATGATTGGTGGGGAGGAGTTAAGATAGCTGGGACCGCCCCCTTGCCTATCTCTCTACATGGTCAGGATAGTCAATATTTATAGTCCATCATTTCCAAAAATATGAAATTTAAAAAAATTTTTTTTCCCATAATACCGCCCACTGGAAAATCCATCTATGACCGGGAAATGTTCCCGTATTATGGCGAGGGAATGACGGGGTTAAAATGTCGGATTCGGGATATTTTTAGCCTTCAAAGGCTCCTGCAGACAGGAGGAGGAATTCTTCGCGCCGTCTTTGAAGAGCAGCCGGGAACAGGCGGAGGATTCCGGGGGGACCTTGTTTATCTCACGGATACACTGGAAACTTCATGTCTCTAAGAATCCCCCCATGTGGGAATGAGGGGGGGGGGCAGACCACCACAGACACCTGTGCACCACGGATGGACCGAGAACAAATTTATTGGCCTAATTTTTTTGCTCAATATTATTTAAGGTGAGTTTTTTTTTTTCCGATTTTTTTTTTCCCCCCTGCCCGTGTTTTTGTCAGGGTTTATTCATCACTTATCACAGCGTCTCGGTTTGTATCTAGGCTAATAAGATTCACTCGCTGGCGCCAGGCATCAAACCTTCGCCGGCAGCTTGCTTTTTGTTCATTTACGATTCCTCTTATTAATAGTTTTTTATGTCCGTCAGTTTTATTGGTGGGTTACATTTTATTTTTGCTCTATGATCTTTCTGGGATCGTTTTTTTTTTTTAATTATTTTTCATATATCACTATTTTTATTTTGTACTTTTGTTTATGAGTTTTGTTGCTTTTTGTTCATTTACGATTCCTCTTATTAATTGCTCAACTTTCGACCAATTGTTGGCCAAATTTTCTAAATAGTTATGCTAGACATTCATCCAAAGTCTTCTCCTCTAGACCTTAGCACTGGACTCTAAAAATGGACCTCTAACGTAGTACAGGCTAAACCAGAGACAATCCCAGTGACATGGACACTCCTTTCTACTCAACTTTCGACCAATTGTTGGCCAAGTTATCAAAATGGTTATGGTAGACGTTCATCCAAAGTCTTCTCCTCTAGAATTTAGCACTGGACCTCTAGCGTAGAATAGGTTAAACCAGGGACATTCCCAGTGACATGGACATTCCTTTATACTCAACTTTCGACCAATTGTTGGCCAAATTATCAAAATAGTTGTGATAGACGTTCATCCAAAGTCTTCTTCTCTAGAATTTAGCTCTGGACCTCAAGCGTAGTGAAGGCTAAACCAGAGATATTCCCAGTGACATGGACACTCCTTTATACTCAACTTTCGACCAATTGTTGGCCAAATTTTCTAAATAGTTATGCTAGACGTTCATCCAAAGTCTTCTTCTCTAGAATTTAGCACTGGACTTCAAGCGTAGTAAAGGCTAAACCAGAGATATTCCCAGTGACATGGACACTCCTTTCTGCTCAACTTTCGACCAATTGTTGGCCAAATTTTCTAAATAGTTATGGTTTACAATTGGAGCCATGGAAAGGAGCCATGCAATGCTTCTTAATCATAGATTTTATAAAGTACTGTATTTATTTTGGGTGGGTTAATTTAAATGGTAGGTTCCCTTACAGTCCTGGTCTTTTCTTCTTACGTTTTGGTCTGTAATGGCCTTGCACGTTTGTCTTGTAGGACGATAAACCATTACCACCCATCATTCACTGTAGATCCAAACTCTACTTTCATATCAACAAAATATGTCCCCCCCCCTTTCCAATCTTCAGCAGAAGTCTCTGATTGGTCACTGTTCCTCCTCCTCCAGCGATCATTTTACTGCTCTAGTCTGATGCAATTGGCTGAGCTGGTCATGTGTCGACCAATGTGACTGCTGTTGTCAGCTGTGATTGGCTCCAATGGTCATGTGTCGACCAATGTGACTGCTGTTTGTGGTGTTCACATACTCGGGACTGTAGATTTTTTGCTCGCAATTGTCCATGTGTTTAGTTAACATGTGACTGCTGTTGTCGGCTGTGATTGGCTCCAATGTCATGTTGAAAACATGTGACTGCTGTAGTTGTCTGTGATTGGCTGCCAGTGGTCATGTGTTAGAACATGTGACTGCTGAAACAATTGAAGCTGTGATGTCTCCGAATTTTGTTAGTGTTAAACAGGTGACTGCTTATGGTCCAGCTGTGATATGGCTCCAAGGGTCCATGTGTTAAAACATGTGTACTGGGCGTGTTTGTGCACTGTTATTGGCTCCAATGGTAATTCAGGGGTTAGAACTGTGACTGCTGTATATTGAGGATTGTGGCATGGCCAAGGCGTTGTGTTAGTGAACGCTGTGACTGCTGGTTGTCGGGGCTGTGACGGGGGGGTGGCTCCAGGTCCTATGTGTTAAAACATGGGGTTACTGAGTCTTGTTGTTTGCCGTGATTGGCTCCATGGTCATGTGTTAAGAACAGTTGACTGCTGTGTTGAATGTGATTGGATCCAATGGTCTTGTGTAAAACATGTGGGGACTTGCTGTTGGGTCAGCTTGTGATTGGCTGCCAATGGTCATGTGTTGACCAATGACGACATGTTGTAGCTGTATTGGCCAATGTTGTCGCATGGATGATTGTGTTGCTGATGAACAGTGTACATGTGTTAGAAAATGTGACGCTTGTAGTCGTGTTTGTTTTGGATGGCCTCCAATGGTCATGTTTAAAACATGTACGTGATAGTTGAGCTTGTGATGGCTCCATGCATGGTCAAAAGTGTCCAGAGAAATGTACTGACTGTTCAGCTTGCGGTTATTGGCCATGCAATGTGTCAATTGTTCTGTTGTATGGACCTGGTGGTTAAACGTGACTGTTTGTCAGCTGTGATTGGAGCTCCAATGTCATGTGTTAAACATGTTGACTGCTGTCTTAGAGTGGTGATTGGGGCTCAAATGGGTCATGTGTGAAACATGGGTTGACTGCTGAGGGTGGAGGTCTGCTTTGATTGGCTCCAATGGTCATGTGTCAAAACATGTGACTTCAGTAACCTGCTGCAATTGGCTGAGCTGATCATATTTCAACCCAAGTGACTGTTGAAGTCTGTTGTGATTGGCCGCAACGGTCTTAGTCTTTGCACTTCTTTATGTGAAAAACTGAGCATCAAATAGTCAAAAGTTACCAAAATGATGTACGAAAAAAGTATAATTGTTACATATAGAATTCTTCCCATGCCCCCTATGGTGAGATATTACATAGGATAAAGTAGACACCTCCCCCCCATGCAAAATCGGGAGCTCCTTGTAAAGAACGATGACAACAATAATGAAATGGGAACGTTGCGGGAGGCCGGATCTCCCTGTAGGATTTTTCTGGAGGGTCTTTAGTCTCTGTGACAGCCGCCTCTACCCTCAGTAATATGGACAGGTACGTAACTTTTAATAAAAGCTGACACACTCCTCGGGGACCACCAATCAACTATCCCGAGGCCGCAGCCTTCGAGGGGCCGCTCCTCGCTGATCTCACGCTGCTGAGGTCATGAGAGGATTGAATATGGATAGAATACCTATCTGATGTTTATGATGCGGAACACCCTAATAACTCGTAGCCTTTATTCAAGTTCTGATCTGGCAGCGGCCTTGTGGACAAGTCTCGTGCAAAGTGGACTATCTCATATCTATCTATCTATCTATCTCATATCTATCTATCTATCCATCTATCTATCTATCTATCTATCTATCTATCTATCTATCTCATTCTATTCCTGGTATTCTAGATATCTATCACACTCTGGTTCAGGGTAATTCTATTATCCATCTTATCCTTATATATCCACACTTCTTCCCTTGTTTTTCTATCCTGCGGAGTCCTATCTGTTGTGTCCATCAGTACAGGATGTTCTCAGACGGTCCCTGGGGACCCCGGACCCGCACAATCCCCCTTCCTCCCCCTGTTCCCTCTAAACCCCTTTGTCCTATATGTAGATACAATCAGTGATAAATATTATCTGGAAACAATGTATCACATTTCCCCCTCCGCTCCAAATAAACACGGATGGTAATTCCGTTACAATGTATCAGTCCCTAGAGAAGATTGTGTACATCTGGTGTACATGAGGAGTCTCCAAAACTTGGGGGGCCCTTACAGGTCAAGCAATTGCTTGGGGCCCCAGGTATAAGGAATATTCCTTAAATTTTAAATGTGGAACAAAATTGCATCCAAAATGATTGTGCTTAAAGGGATTGTCCAAGTCTTTTTTTTTAATACTGATGCTTTACACTCG
Source organism: Engystomops pustulosus (assembly GCA_019512145.1). Taxonomy (NCBI): domain Eukaryota; kingdom Metazoa; phylum Chordata; class Amphibia; order Anura; family Leptodactylidae; genus Engystomops; species Engystomops pustulosus. The sequence goes on from WNYA01001110.1 coordinate 61,626, forward strand.
GATTGGTGGGGGCTGACATCTAGATCCGGCATTGATTCGCTTTTCCAGGTCTATTCTGTTTTTTTGATGAACATCTAAGTAAAAGGCTCTGATTACTATATAGTGGCCACACCAGGGTACTGCAGCTCAGTTTCCATTTAAGTGAATGGGAGCTAATATGCAGTACCTTTATATGACCACTACACAGCGGCTGGAGCTGTCCGCTTCTGGTCAGAGACCACCTAGAATAGGTAGTGTTACTGTCAGACCAAAATTGTATCCAAAATAATAATATGCTAAATCCCCTTTAAGGGGCTCCTAAGCGGTGCCCTTAGCCAATCACAGCCATGGCTAGTATCTAGGGACATCAATTTGCCAGATTGGCTGTCTGGGTCGTGCAGGAGCCTGAACCTGAACGGAAACTTTGGGTGCACTCATCTCTAGTCACGATTTCAAAGGATTTTTCTAAGAAATCCCATAATTGGGAAACCTCACTCATGGTAAGAGTTAATGGTGAGGGTGGGTGGTCACTGACTATGTATTCGAGTCTATGGGTGCTACAGACGGGTCTGAAAGGGGTAGACACTAGGGATGAGATTTATGGAAAATTCCTTTAAATAAATATGTCCAATGGATAATGGTGCCAGTGGGTGGTGGTCTGGTAATACCATATAAAAAGATCAACAAAGTCAACAATTTTGTATAATTTCTTCCAAATTTTCAGTCTGGAAGTAAATTTTAGGACATTGGGGGTCATTTAGTAAGGGCCCGAAACGCATTTTTTTTAACCGGGCTTCCCGAAAATTACGATTGCCCGGGTTTTTGGTGCACGCGATCAGATTGCGGAGCAACGGCGCCGGCATGCACGCGACGGAAATCAGGGGGGGGGGCATTGGCCATCGGAAAACCCGGATTCGGAAAAACCACCATGTTTTTTTTTTAAATGTGTCGCTCGATGTGCACTTACCTGCACCCAGGCTAGCTTGGTGAACTCCGATGGACTTCAGCGCAGCAGTGACATCTGGTGGACATCGGGGGAACTACCTTAGTGAATCGCCGGAAGACCCGAATCAGCGTCAGACAACCCGCCGCTGGATCACGAATGGACCGGGTAAGTAAATCTGCCCCGTTCCCTTGTAGTATCCCATCAGAGTTTACCTCCAATTCCGAAAAAGTTCATAAATTTCCATTACGCCCCCTCCTAATGGGTGATACCTACTATATAGATGTGAAGGTCCCTCGTGGGACATCCATGGTCCATCATTGACCCTACAGTAGAGTCTCAGGGATCGGGAGCTGAGTGGAAAGTCGGAAAATGTTTCCGATTGTCCAAAGTAAAACAAAACCGGGAGAGAAGGAAATATTTGCTGAAGTAATTGAAGTCGCCCACGCGTGACATTGTTTACCTTCCCGGGACCTGAGATATTCCATGGAATTCTTGTAATGTTTGACAGAATTTCACAAGGAGGCTGCGGGCCTCAGAGCTGACGTTTGGCTGAGCGGCCATCGTCCTGATCTGCTCTCAGTCATGCGGATAACGCCTCCGGGTGGGATGTCACATATTCATTTTTTCCCCAAAAAAAGTTTGTGATTATCCATTAAAATAAAAAAATCCATCAGTTTTTATATTGGTTTTTGGATACCTGCAAAATTTTCCAGTATTTTATAGATTTTCCAATTTCCAACTAAACTCATTTTATAAAATATTATACAAAATTTGTAATTTTTTTTGTTTGTTTTATCCATATTTATAAATAGCTGAAATCTATTTCGGAATTTTCGGCTTTTCTGTGTAGAATTTGACGTCCCGCAAAGTCATCTCCGGAATCATGGAGGACATTAGGTTTATTGGGATGATCCTGTTTTCTAATGATGTTGAGGTGACTCTTCTGTCTTCACCATTTGAGGACAATGAGATGACTCTGCTGACTCTTCTCGACTTTCCGGTGTAGAATGTGACGTCCCGCAAAGTCATCTCAGGAATCATGGAGGACATTAGGTTTATTGGGATGATCCTGTTTTCTAATGATGTTGAGGTGACTCTACTGTCTTTGCCATCCAATGATAATGAGATGACTCTGCTGATGACTCTGCTGACTCATCTCAACTTTTCTGTGTAGAATGTGACGTCCCTCAAAGTCATCTCCGGAATCATGGAGGACATTAGGTTTATTGGGCTGATCCTGTTTTCTAATGATGTTGAGTTGACTCTACTGTCTTCGTCATCCGATGACAATGAGATGACTCTGCTGACCCAACACTTTTATCATCTTTGCTGACATTGAGGTGACTCTGCTGACCTGACACTTTGACTACCGCTGATGCCACTCCATAATAATAATGAGATGACTCTACCGACATTTAATGACCATGAATTTATTCTTCTAACCCGAGTCTCTAATGATATTGGCCTGAGTCTTCTGACTTCACCACTTGATGACAATGAGATGACTCTGCTGATGACTCTGCTGACTCTTCTCGGCTTTTCTGTGTAGTATATGACGTCCCGCAAAGTAATTTCAGGAATCATGAAGGACGTTAGGTTTATTGGGATGATCCTGTTTTCTACTGATGTTGAGGTGACTCTACTGTCTTTGCCATCCGATGAAGATGAGATGACTCTGTTGACCCTTCTCTTTAATGACTCAGAGATAGTGAGGTTACACTGTCCACCCCACCATCTAGTGATAATAAAGTGATTCTGCTGACCCTACACCTAGGAGGTGACGCCCACTATTTGATAATAATGAGATGGCTCTGCTGATTCTACCGGAGCAGGAATGAATAGGAAATGACTCTTCTGCTCTTCTGACCCGAGTCTTATATGATATTGACTCTGCTGACCCTACACCTAGGAGATGACTCTGCTGACCCTACACCTACCGGTAGGAGATGACTCTGCTGACCCTACACCTACCGGTAGGAGATGACTCTGCTGACCCTACACCTAGGAGATGACTCTGCTGACCCTCCACCTACCGGTAGGAGATGACTCTGCTGACCCTCCACCTAGGAGATGACTCTGCTGACCCTACACCTAGGAGATGATTCTGCTGACCCTACACCTAGGAGATGACTCTGCTGACCTTACACCTAGGAGATGACTCTGCTGACCCTACACCTAGGAGATGATTCTGCTGACCCTACACCTAGGAGATGACTCTGCTGACCCTACACCTAGGAGATGATTCTGCTGACCCTACACCTAGGAGATGACTCTGCTGACCCTACACCTAGGAGATGACTCTGCTGACCCTACACCTAGGAGATGATTCTGCTGACCCTACACCTAGGAGATGATTCTGCTGACCCTACACCTAGGAGATGACTCTGCTGACCCTACACCTAGGAGATGACTCTGCTGACCCTACACCTAGGAGATGACTCTGCTGACCCTACACCTAGGAGATGACTCTGCTGACCCTACACCTAGGAGATGATTCTGCTGACCCTACACCTAGGAGATGACTCTGCTGACTCTACACCTAGGAGATGACTCTGCTGGGTCCAACCTATAAGGAGGTGACTACTGACCCCACCATTTAATAATAATGAGATGACTCTGCTGATTCTACCTTTCAATGATTAGGAAATGACTCTTCTGCTCTTCTGACCCGAATCCTTATATGATATTGACTCTGCTGACCCTGCCCTTTTAATGAATAGGAGATAACTGTACCCTTTAATGATAATGAGATGACTCTGTTGACTCCTCCATCTAATGATGATACGATGACTGTGATGAACTTATCCTTCATAGACTGGTAGATAACCCTGCGATCTCACACTCACTTCACCTTTAATGACATTGAGATGACTCTGCTGATCCCACCCTATTATGATAATGAGGAGCCTCTGCTGAAAACACCATTTAATAGTAATGAGATGACTCTGTTTAACGACTAGGAGATAGCACTGCCTGTAAGGATAATGTGGTGACTCTACTGACCCTTGCCTTTAATGTCAATGAGATGACTCTGCTCACACTATACGTTAAAGAGAGATGACTCTGCTGACCCTTGACTTCAATGATAATGAGATGACTCTGCTGAGCCTACACTTCTACATACAGGAGATGACTCTGCTTATCCCACCCTCTAATAATAATGAGATGACTCTGCTGACCCGAAACTTCAACAAGTGAGAGATGACTCTGCTGATCCCACCCTCTAATAAGAATGAGATGACTCTGCTGATTCCCACCTCTAATAAGAATGAAGAGGACTCTGCTGATCCCACCCTCTAATAAGAATGAGATGACTCTGCTGATTCCACCCTCTAATAAGAATGAGGTGACTCTGCTGATCCCACCCTCTAATAAGAATGAGATGACTCTGCTGATCCCACCCTCTAATAAGAATGAGGTGACTCTGCTGATCCCACCCTCTAATAAGAATGAAGAGAATCTGGCTGATCCCACCCTTAAATAAGAATGAGGTGACTCTGCTGATCCCACCCTCTAATAAGAATGAGGTGGCTCTGCTGACCCTACACTTTAATGCCTAGGAAATGACTCTTCCGACCCAAGCCTCTGATGATGATAAGATGACTCTTCTGGCCACATCCTCTAGTGATACTTCAGCTGATATGTGACGTCCTCTGCTGACTGTGTCCCGTCCTACACAGCAAAGCCAAATGTGAATTACAGCCACATTCCTGGACTTTCTTAGCTGGACAGTGTAAAAGACACAAAAATTGATTAAAAAATGTACTAAAATTCATATATTTTGCCTTAAAAAATATCCCACTGTTCACAAAAGTCATGTGACCCTTCCCTCCGGCTGCAAAATCCTGACCTTGATTTATTATTTTTTTTATTTATTCAGATTTTTTTTTCCCCGTATTTTTAACAAGTCGCAGAGTCCGGGTCATTGCCCGGAGAGATTTTCCTAGCGGAGAGAGCGTGAAGCGATGTGACGCGGCGGAGATGAAGATTTCGGCTAATTGGATACTCGTAGCTGTAAGTCTGGATGCGCAGGGCGGCGTCGTATCTCATATGGTGCCATAATGACGGGAAATTATATCACGGATCCATAATTAGCTCCACCAATGACTCACCCTTTACTATATCCGTAGTGCAGAACATCTTAAAGGGGTGGGGGGAAGGGCTGCAGCCGTACAGTCAAGATCTGGGGATCCGCTCGGAACTTTACAGATCGCTGTAGCAACCGGCAATGAGAAAGGGGGAGGGGGGGGGAGGAGGGCACAAAATTAGTCAATTTAGACCATTAGTGCAATAATAGGTTCTCTGCAAGAGCTTGTTAAAGGGGTCAGAGCAGACTCTGCTATAGCCGGATACAGACAATACATTGACTTCATTAAAGGGGTTGTCCGGACTTGTTTGCTGAGGATAGATTCTGAATGGGGGGATGTCCAACACTGAGACCCCCTATTAATGTCATCTTCTCTAGTAGTCTGATGTAGCGGGTTAGGGGATAACATTTTCTCTTTGGGTCTGGGGTAGATATGGGTTAATGTTATCTTCCCTGGTGGTCTAGAGAAAGGATTGGTTAATCCTGCTTTCCTTCTAGTTAAGGGTAGTAAAGGGGTTCATTCCAGCATCCTTGGTCTAGGGTAGAGGGTGGTATGTGCCCCTGGTGGTCTGTGGTAGAGTATATATATGGGAGCTTCCCTGGTGGTCTAGGGTAGAACAGGATGGGGTGATATCACATTCCCTGGTGGTCTAGGGTAGAACAGGATGGGGTAATATCACATTCCCTGGTGGTCTAGGGTAGTACAGGATCGGTTAATATCACATTCTCTGGTGGTCTAGGGTAGTACGAGGATGGGGTAATATCACATTCCCTGGTGGTCTAGGGTAGTACAGGATGGGGTAATATCACATTCCCTGGTGGTCTAGGGTAGACATGTGTGTCTAAGGTGTAGGACAAGTTAATGGCTGCTTCCCTGATGGTTAAGGATGGTAAATAGTTTCACGTCAGCCTCTTTGGTGGTTCAGGGTAGAGGAAGGCTTAATGTCTACTTCCCTGGTGGTCTAGGTTAGAGTGGTAGTTAATGTCTTCTTCCTAGTGGTCTACATTAGTAGAGAATAGATAAATGTAATCTTCCCCGGTGGTCTATAGCAACAGCTGTTTCCCTGGTGGTCTAGAGGAAAGGATGAGTGAATGACTGCCTCCCTGTAGTCTAGGGTAGTAGAAGATTTGTTAATTGCTGCTTGCTTTGTGGTCTAGGGTAGAGGATGTTTTAATGCTCCCTGGTGGTCTTCAGTAGGTGATATGTTAATGTCTGCCTCCCTGGTGGTCTAGAGGAAAGGATGAGTTAGTGTCTGCCTTCCTAGTGATCTAGGGTAGTAGAGGATTTGTTAGTGTCTGCTTCCCTGGTAGGTCTGCAGTAGGGGACATGTTAATGTCTGCCTCCCTGGTGGTCTAGAGGATAAGATGATTTAATGTCTGCCTCCCTGGTGGTCTAGAGGAAAGGATGCGTTTTGTCTGATTCCCTGGTGGTCTGGGGTAGTAGAGGATTTGTTAATGTCTGCTTCTCCGGTGGTCTAGGGTAGTAGAGGGCTTTTTCTCTTGTAGTTTAGGGTCATTAAGGGTACAATTAGTTGTCTGCCCCCCTAGACACCTATGATACTGTTGAGCTTAGGATAGTCAGTATATAATTGGTGGACCCTGCACTGATCAGCTTTTCTGGTACCCTAAGGGAGCTGGAACCTATACAGTATGTGGAGTATCCCTGGTGGTCTAGGGTAGTGGTCTTCATTGATCTAGAATAGTGAAGGATCATTGCTTCTTTGTCCTGGTGGTCTGGGGGTATCGTAGAGATTAACACTTTCTTTGTTCTTTGGTGATTTTGAGAAATTGAAGGGGCTTACTCTCATTTCCCTGGTGGTCTAGAGTGATGGAGTGTTTAGTGTGCGCTGTCTCACGGTTCATGGGTTCTATCAATAACCATGTGAGATCGCTGTGTTTGTGCTAATGACCAGGATTGGGGAACAGTCGGGTTATTAGGAACATGGGGGGGGGGGGGGAAGGCTCTGCACAGGGCATGGTGAGGTCGGCGCTGATTAGGTTGTAGATTGCTCTCTGTATAACAGGAGGAGGACCTGGGCGCTGTGCCGCGCGGCTTTTATGTTGATTTTTAACCCTCGGCGCGCTCCTCGCATCTCCTGAGCTAAATAATGAATTATCCGTCTTAATTAGAGATGTGTGTATTGTAGGGTGTGCGACGCGGAGAGCCTTACACTGTATCACATACACTGTATAACGTGTTACTTACCCCCCGGGGCGCTGGAGAGGCCTGAATAATTCAGAGCCTGCCGCTGCATTACTTAGGGCCTCCGTGCGCTATTGTCAGGGGGGCTGCATTGCTAAATATACCCGGGGCTACAACTGCTGGAAAATATTATTATTATGGACACTGACGAGCAGTCGTTTCTATATGTAATCGTTGGGCCCTCGATCGTTGATTTCAATAATCGCGATGTAATTCCTCGTTTAGCCTGCGGAGGCGCTGCAGGGAATTTAAATACAGGATTTGATGTTTGTTTCTCCATTATTAGTGGGACCAGGGCCACCTTATAGATAAAGGGGGAAGTTCAGACGTTTCCTTCCCAACACCAATGCATGGGACTTCGGTATCTTCTACTCTCGATTCCTTGACTGATCTCCCGGACTTGACTTTTATACTTACTCCAGCGAGGGCCAAGGATAAACCTGACGTTGCGTTTTATGAGACCTAGGATGGAAGCCTTATCCATTTTGGGTGCTCAACTTTTGACCAATTGTTGGCCAAAACTATCAAAATGGTTGTGGTAGACGTTCATCCAAAGTCTTCTCCCCTGGACTTTAGCACTGGACCTCTAGCATAGTAAAGGCTAAACCAGAGACATTCCCAGTGACACAAACACCCCTTTCTACTCAACTTTTGACCAATTGTTGGCCAAATGATCAAAATAGTTGTGATAGACGTTCATCCAAAGTCTTCTTCTCTAGAATTTAGCTCTGGACCTCAAGCGTAGTGAAGGCTAAACCAGAGATATTCCCAGTGACATGGACACTCCTTTATACTCAACTTTCGACCAATTGTTGGCCAAATTTTCTAAATAGTTATGCTAGACGTTCATCCAAAGTCTTCTTCTCTAGAATTTAGCACTGGACTTCAAGCGTAGTAAAGGCTAAACCAGAGATATTCCCAGTGACATGGACACTCCTTTCTGCTCAACTTTCGACCAATTGTTGGCCAAATTTTCTAAATAGTTTGTAGACATTCTCCAAAGCTTCTCTAGACTTGATGCCTATACCAGAACAATCCCAGTGACATTGCCATTTCCTTCACGCAACTTTCGACCAATTGTTGGCCAAATTTTCTAAATAGTTATGCTAGACATTCATCCAAAGTCTTCTCCTCTAGACCTTAGCACTGGACTCTAAAAATGGACCTCTAACGTAGTACAGGCTAAACCAGAGACAATCCCAGTGACATGGACACTCCTTTCTACTCAACTTTCGACCAATTGTTGGCCAAGTTATCAAAATGGTTATGGTAGACGTTCATCCAAAGTCTTCTCCTCTAGAATTTAGCACTGGACCTCTAGCGTAGAATAGGTTAAACCAGGGACATTCCCAGTGACATGGACATTCCTTTATACTCAACTTTCGACCAATTGTTGGCCAAATTATCAAAATAGTTGTGATAGACGTTCATCCAAAGTCTTCTTCTCTAGAATTTAGCTCTGGACCTCAAGCGTAGTGAAGGCTAAACCAGAGATATTCCCAGTGACATGGACACTCCTTTATACTCAACTTTCGACCAATTGTTGGCCAAATTTTCTAAATAGTTATGCTAGACGTTCATCCAAAGTCTTCTTCTCTAGAATTTAGCACTGGACTTCAAGCGTAGTAAAGGCTAAACCAGAGATATTCCCAGTGACATGGACACTCCTTTCTGCTCAACTTTCGACCAATTGTTGGCCAAATTTTCTAAATAGTTATGTCACGGCTCTAGAGGAGTTTGGAGGATCTAGAAGCTATGATCAGCTGAAGACCATGTCCGATTGAACGTTGCCATGAAATAGGTTGGTTCTCTGGTGGGTTAGAGCATTGAAGAAGTGAATGCTAAAATCCCTGTTGGTTCTTCTCTGGGCTTTTGAACATCTAAACCAACAGCACATGTTTTAAGCCTACCATATTTACCAAACATGTTCACCAATTCCGAATGAATGGGATAAACCAAGAAGGGAACCCACCACCACCAGCCCATATAAAGTGGAGTCATTTTTGAGACAAATCTTTGAGGTGCTTCTACGTGTTGTATGCTATGCAAGTTTAAGGTGTATTTCTTAGTAAAACGTTGGGTTGTCCAAAGTTGCCGAGATTGTCCCGAGTTCCCAAGAAAGTTCCCGAGAGGTATATCAGTTTTCATTGAAGTTAAGAAGTTTTAGAAACCCAATATAGTGATATGGCCAAAAGGCTCTGTAGCTCCACAGATTGTTCTATTAACCGTTGGCTTGGACAACCTGGGAAAATGTGATGTCAATCGAGCAATCGAAAACCCCAAACCCTACTGTGCTCCATCCTACAAGAAGGACGAGAACTTGTCTGGGGTGCAGATGGTATGATGATGTCGTTGAGGCCATCTGCTTTGACCTTGAGGTTCAAAAATTTGTATCCTCCTGGCTAAACCAAGATGGAAGACCAAGACCATGAAGACTATGGAGACCAATATCTTGAAGGCCAAGATTGGAATGGAACTAGGAAGCTTCAAGAATATGAATGTGTTTTTGGACAACCCATTCATACATGTTGGGCACTGATAGGTGGGTTATACTTTATCAAAATAGATATTTTGGAATATTCTAGGAGAAGCCAGAGAAGAAGAATGTCTGACCTGTCCCAGTAGACGCCCCATTCTCATCTATCACGTCCAAAGGTTGCCGATTCCGAATATGGTTTCTCCCGCTCGGATAATATATGGCAGTCTGATATCAGCGGGGAGATGTTATTGATTGAGCGGTGTTGGGCCGCGGTTAGGAGGAATTAGTCCGCCGCTGTTTTACAGTTTGCAGCTGATGTATATACGTGAGGAGCATACCGAGCGGGGGGCTGACGGATGAGTGGTCTGTCCTCCGTCCATCACAAAGCCTTCATAATAGTGAAATGAAGAGGACAGGAATCGCAAGGCGTCCATCAGAGGCAGAGAGCGTGAAGAAGATAAACCGTAATATATTCAGGTCAAACCTAAGACTCCAGAAGAATCTATTCATATATCTGTCTATCTATACATGCAGATCCATATACCTTCTGCATATTACACTTCTACCTAAGCAATTTGGGGCAGATTTATCCCAACTTGTACACCTGAAAACATGTACAAGCCATGACTTCTGCGACATTCCCAGTGCAAAGGCCAGGAATTGATACTTCTTCCCCCTCTACCCCCTCTAGTATTATAGTAGTTATATTCTTGTACATAGGGGGCAGTATTATAGTAGGGAAGACCTTCATGGTTTGTCCCTCATAGAAACCAAAGCTGGGCAGAAGATCCTCTTAGTCAGTAGACTTTCCAATGTGGAAACCAAGGGTGGGCTGAGGAACACCTCAGTCAATAGAATGTCCATCACAGAACCCAAGGGCTGGCAGAAGACCTTCATGGTTTGTCCTGGGCAGAAGATCATGTCAGTCAGTAGACTTTCCATTGTGGAAACCAAGAGTGGGCTGAGGAACACCTCTGTCAATGGAATGTCCACCATAGAACCCAAGGGCTGACGGAAGACCTTCATGGTTTGTCCTGGGCAGAAGATCATGTTCCTCAGTAGCCTTTCCATTGTGGAAACCAAGAGTGGTCTGAAGAACACCTCAGTCAATGGAATGTCCACCACGGAACCCAAGGGCTGGTGGAAGACCTTCATGGTTTGTCCCTCATAGAAACCAAAGCTGGGCAGAAGATCCTCTTATCAGATTAGACTTTCCATTGTGGAAACCAAGAGTGGTCTGCAGAACACCTCAGTCAATGGAATGTCCACCACAGAACCCAAGGATAGGGGGAGGACCTTCATGGTTTGTCCATCATTGAAACCAAAGCTGGGCAGAAGTTCCTCTTAGTCAGTAGACTTTCCAATGTGGAAACCAAGGGTGGGCTGAGGAACACTTCAGTCAATAGAATGTCCATCACAGAAGCCAAGGGCTGGCGGAAGACCTTCATGGTTTGTCCCTCATAGAAACCAAAGCTGGGCAGAAGATCCTCTTAGTCAGTAGACTTTCCAATGTGGAAACCAAGGGTGGGCTGAGGAAAACACCTCAGTCAATAGAAGTCCATCACAGAACCAAGGTGGCAGAAGACCTTCATGGTTTGTCCTGGCGAAGAAGATCATGTTCCTCAGTAGCCTTTCCATGTGGGAAACCAAGAGTGGTCTGAAGAACACCTCATCAATGGAATGTCACACCACGGACCCAAGGGCTGGTGGAAGACCTTCAGGTTGTCCCTCATAGAACCAAAGCTGGGCAGAAGATCTCTAGTCAGTGACTTTCCAATGTGGAAACCAAGAGTGGGCTGAACGAACACCTCAGTCAAATGAATGTCCCCACAGAACCCAAGGGCTGGTGGAAGACCTTCATGTGTTGTCCCTCATAAGAAACCAAAGCTGGGCGAGAAGATCCTCTTAGTAGACTTTCCAATTGTGGAAAAACCAAGAGGTGGGCTGAGGAACACCCAGTCAATAGAATGTCCATCACAGAACCCAAGGGGCTGGCAGAAGACCTTCATGGTTGTTCCTGGGCAGAGGATCATGCCAGTCAGTCGACCTTTCATGTGTGCGCAACCAAGAGTGGGCTGAGGAACACCTCAGTCAATGGAATGTCCACCATAGAACCCAAGGGCTGACGGAAGACCTTCATGGTTTGTCCCTCATAGAAATCAAAGCTGGATAGAAGATCCTCTTAGTCAGTAGACTTTCCAATGTGGAAACCAAGGGTGGGCTGAGGAACATCTCAGTCCATGGAATGTCCAGTGAGTGACCCTTTTGCCAATGCATGCTAGTAGATGACCTTAATCCAGTGGATGCCCTTTAAAGAATGAATGGCCTTAGATGTCTATAGGCCAACGTATGGTCAAAAGTTGGTAAAAACATCCAAAGTCAAATACTAAGCACTTAGTACTAAGGACCCAAAGTTAAATAGGTTCATGAAGACTATTCATTGGTGTTTTATTCTTAGGGTGGCCACCAGTGTGTGGTCCACAGAAATTCACACTGTTGGATCTCCACCAATCGGGAAAACCAGCTAATATGAGATTTAGAAGAATGTTGTAGTGTGCCACAACATTGACGGGGACTCCCACCAATCAGAACAAGTAACTTATTGGATGTTTACAAGAATGTGTTCCTCAGTAGACATTGAAGAGACTATGTAGATGTTCTCCAGCATCTTAGCATCTATTTTCTCCTGAGAAATGGTCACTTATGTTTAGTCCACTCTAGGACTCCCATCAGTCAGAGCAAGAGTAACATTGGATGTTTAGAAAGATGTGGTGCTGAGAAGACATTGAAGGGACCATGTTGATATTCTCCATTACTTTAACATTGATAGCTTCTCCTGAGAATAGGTCAGAAATGTTTGATCCATTGGAATTCACCCTCTGGGACTCTCACCAATCACAACAAGTGGCTTCCTAGAGGTTTAGAAGAATGTGGTCCTGAGTAGACACTGAATGGACCATGTAGATGTTCTCCAGCATCTTAGCATTAATGCCTTCTCCTGAGAATAGGCCACTAATGTTTGGTTGATTGGGTTCCCCACTCTAGGACTCCCACCAGTCAGAACAAGTGTCACATTGGAAGTTTAGTAGAATGTGGTGTCGAGAAGACTTTGAAGGAACCATGTAGATGTTCTTCAGCACTTTAGCATTGATGGTTTCTCCTGAGAATAGGTCGATAACTTTTGTTCCATTGGTAGTCACCCTCTGGGACCTCACCAATCAGAACAAGAGGCTTACAAGACGTTTAGAAGAATATGGCCATGAGAAGACATTGAAGGAACCATGTAGATGTTCTTCAGTACCTTAGCATTGATGGTTTCTCCTGAGAATAGGTCGCTAATGTCTAATGCACCTTAGAATTGATGGTTTCTCCTGAGAATAGGTCGCTAATGTTTGGTCCATTGGAATTCACCCTCTGGGACCTCACTAATCAGAACAAGTGGTTTACTAGAAGTTTAGAAGAATAGGGCCATAAGAAGACATTGAAAGGACTATGTAGATGTTGTCTAGCGCTTTAACATTGATAATTTCTCAGGTCACTTATGCTTGGTCCATTGGTAGTCACCCTCTGGGAATCTCACCAATCACAACAAGTGGCTGCCTAGACATTTAGAAAAATGTGTTACTACTGAATGGAGCATGTAGATGTTCTCAAGCATCTTAGGATTGATGCCTTCTCCTGAGAATAGGTCACTAATGTGTTGATTGAATGAAAATGGAAATTTAGTAGATTGGGGTTTCGAGAAGACGTGGAACGAACCATGTAAATGTTCTTCAGCACTTTAGCATTGATGGTTTCTCCTGAGAACAGGTCGATAACTTTTGTTCCATTGGTATTCACCCTCTGGGACCTCATCAATCAGAACAAGTGGCTTGCTAGAAGTTTAGAAGGATAGGGCCATGAGAAGACGTTGAAGGAACCATGTAGATCTTCTCCAGCACTTTAACATTGATGCCTTCTCCTGAGAATAGGCCACTAATGTTTGGTTAGTAGTGTTAGTAATGTTAGTAGATTAGGGTTTCGAGAAGACATTGAAGGAACCATGTAGATGTTCTTCAGCACTTTAGCAGTGATGGTATCTCCTGAGAATAGGTCGATAACTTTTGGTCCATTGGTAGTCACTCACTGGGACTCTCACCAATCAGAACAAGTGGCTTCCTAGAGATTTAGAAGACTGTGGTCCTGAGTAGACACTGAATGGACCATGTAGATGTTCTCCAGCATCTTAGCATTGATGCCTTCTCCTGAGAATAGGTCACTAATGTTTGGTTGATTGGGTTCCATACTCTAGGACTCCCACCAGTCAGAACAAGTGTCACATTGGACGTTTAGTAGAATGTGGTGTCGAGAAGACTTTGAAGGAACCATGTAAATGTTCTTCAGCTCTTTAATATTGATGGTTTCTCCTGATTAAAGGTCGATAACTTTTGTTCCATTGGTAGTCACCCTCTGGGACCTCACCAATGAGAACAAGAGCCTTAAGTTTAGAAGCGTAGGGCCATGAGAAGTCATTGAAGGGACCATGTAGATGTTCTCCGGCATCTTAGCATTGATGCCTTCTCCTGAGAATAGGTCAGTAATGTTTGGTTGGTTGGGTTCCCCACTCTAGGACTCCCACCGGTCAGAACAAGTGTCACATTGGACGTTTAGTAGAATGTGGTGTCGAGAAGACTTTGAAGGAACCATGTAGACGTTCTTCAGCACTTTAGCATTGATGGTTTCTCCTGAGAATAGGTCGATAACTTTTGGTCCATTGGTAGTCACCCTTTGGCACTTCACTAATCAAAACAAGTGGCTTACTAGAAGTTTAGAAGAATATGGCCACGAGAAGACATTGAAGGGACTATGTAGGTGTTCTCCAGCTCTTTAGCATTGATGGTTTCTTCTTAGAAAAGGTCTCTAATGTTTGATCCATCCTGATCTTCAAGAAAAGAAGTTAGTGACATTCAGAATTGGAATCCTACTAAATGTATCTATTTATTCAGACAAAGTTGGGTGATTAGTCCTACAGAAGTCATAATGACCCCCTTATCCATCTCTATGACTCTCTAAATTGCGTTCATTCTTCCGAAACGTTCTGTGCATCTTAGTTAATTGCAATGGAGATGGTAACGTGGGAAGAGATGACAGGCGGCGACAATGATAGAATATTCCGTCTCCCACACAGACTCTCGGGGACGAGGTATCTCACAGATAATATATAGCGCAGGATTATCCGCCGATCCTGCAGAGATACGAGGCGGCGGATCCAATCATAAGGATCTGATTAGGCGCCATTAATATTCATGGAAACTCTAGGTCGGGGGTCCGATGGATATTACATGGAAGGTATAGATATCCTATAATAGACACTTATAGATGCGGTTACTTAAAGGGATTGATCAGATGGGTAACCCCTTTAATCCTGGTATCAAGCAGGGGTTCCACTGCCGTAATTACAATATTAGTGATTAAATCCCAGGTCTTACCTATCCCGCAGCTGAGGATTTGTTACAATGGATCAGTGCAGTCAAGATTGGAAACAACTGTAACAAAGCATCATCTGTGATAAGTATTTAGGTTGGATCACCGTGAGATTTGTGCACCTGAAGTCTCATTTTTCCGTGTCAGCGATGAGCGTTACCTTATAGATGGAGGACGCCGTCCTCTCCTCCCCGTCCTCTCCTCCCTGTCCTCTCCTCCCGGTCCTCTCCAGCCTCCCAGAATATTGTCCGTGTGTAACTGAGGACCGGAAAGGATTAGAGAGATAACAGGAGGAAGGACGAGAGATTACTGCACAGTCCTGAGCCGCAGCACTGCAAGGTGTACCATAGATAGATAGATAGGAGATAGATAGATAGGAGATAGATAGATAGATAGATAGATAGCCGTCACAAGTGTGGGTTTTGGTGTCGATTAAGATTAAACTGTACAAATTGCTAGTGTAAAGTATTTTGGTGTGTCCTTGTACATTAACAAAGGGAAAGATGGAAGGTGAACCGCAAAATTGCAAACGCGATGTTAACAATATTAGTTATTACCTTTTTGCACAAGAACAAAAAACGACACAAGACAACATCAACAGGGGGGGGGGGGGGGGAAACAAGTTCAGCATACCTGACGTACAAAATGGTTTTCAGGAGGTTAAACGGAGATTTCCCCCCTAAATTAAGTCCCTTTGTATTAAGACTTAAAGGGTTTTCTTACCACAAAGACTCAAGATTCTTACGTATTAAGGATAAAAAATAACACATTGTGCTTGACAAGGAAAAAAAAAAAGAAAAGAAAAATCAACTGTTATTCCAAAACTGCAAAGCCAAGGTTGTCCCAGGGAGGCAGTTAAGAAGGATAAAATCCAACCTGTCTCTCTCATTAGCCTGCTGTACATAAGATTTCTGAATTGTCCCGGGGCTACAACTCACTGGATCTTGGCCTGACGTCAGGGTCGGCAGACTAGGTAACGTGTTGGGGCAGATTAAGGTACATTACATGTGAGAGGATACCATCGCAGATCCGTGGCTTGTTCTCTGCGTGGATTTGCAAGAGGTGCCAGGGGGCCGGGATTCACTGAAGGTCAGTTCCTCCGGTGCTGACAACGTGCCACCAGGTGTCGCCTGCGTAGCAAGGATGCTGAAGAACCTTCGCAATGCACTGAATGTGTCACTGAGCCACGTGGGTGCAGGAATAAAGACGCGGCGTCTCAGCTACACATTTTTTTTTTTAAAATGCGGCAATGTTAATCCACTAATCCCTCGGGTTTTTTCATAAAAGGATACGCCCATTGAGCCCCCACGCAGGTTTTCCGTTGCGCCAATGCGACACAATACGATCCACATGCGTGCACTCAAAATCCCGGGGATACAGATAAATCACCACCAAACGGAAAACATTCGGTAGGCCGCGCCGGAAAATCGCGATCGGGCCCTCTAGTGACACAGTGCCCCGCATCATTGTTCTTACTGTTCATGAAAGCTAAAGCACTGAGCTAGCTCTATTCCTCCATAACCTCCCAAATCCTGCATTCCAGGTGACTGACTGTTCCTGCCATGAAACCACACATATCCTGGAGGGTGAGAGTAAACTATGGGGGGGGCAGATAATATCTTAAATTCAACAGTGGGAGGGGTAAGAGTGCCAGTCCTTATAGTATTTAAAAATATGATAAAGAATTAGTAATAGACATTAAGAACATGCATTGTGTCAATATGTTTATCTCTATCGGATCTCCATCATCTCCTCATCATCTGATCCAGAACGCCTCCGTTTCCTCGTGGGATTCACAATGTCAGATACTGGTATTGGTGGTTTAAAGGCGATCCTAAATGAAGGAGTCACATTGAGTTGAAATGTGCTAAAACACCAATAGACGAGTAAAAATTGGTACAAGTATGGGTGTTAAAGAATTCAAATTAGTCTGTATTGTACGTAAGTACATCACAAGTCAGCAAGAGTTTGGAGAATATTAATGCTTTATGGATGGAATGCGCAAACCCATTATATCATGTAACGGGACACACGTCCGATTCAAAAAAAAGGAGGCGTAACAGATGTTCGGAATGAGTGTCAATGTGGTTGGTTTCAATTATAGGAAGTGTGTAAGGAACATGAATTCCACAAATGTTAAATTTATGCAAATTTACATCACATCCACTCAATAAAATACCCGACAGAGACTTATTAAGAAATGCCACAAGATGAAAACAAAGACAAACTCATGAAAGTCAAAAGATCAATAAAATATAACTGTATGTTGAGAACGATTGCAACACTATATAGTGGGTGTAACCGATACCCCTTGGGTAGATGAATGAATTCGGGCCCTAACGATCTTAACTAAAAGCTACAATCCGATGAGCGTACATAACGCCAGTGGAGGGGATAAGGTTTGTGTGCAGGTACAAAATCTATGAAAGGTGCAAAACATGAATAGTCGATTGTACATCCGATATAAAAATATAATCGCGGACTAAAACTAAGTAAAATAAGTGAAAAATAACACAAAAGTACATGGTCCCCAGGTCCGAAACGACTTTGGGGCACTTTGGTTGCTTCTTTCATGTTGTATAGAGTTAGAAGCTCGTATTATTATGTCATATAAATTGGGCCGCAGGACTGTTATATAGATTGGATGTGGACAGGTAAAATTAAAATACAGTGTAGAGCAGGGGGGAGCGGGAAGTTATAAGGTTCCGGGATCTATAATCTCACGGGTGAAAGGTTAAACGCTCAGAGTAAAGGTGTATAAAAGATGAGTGGGTGGGGACCCCCCACATGAGGGGTGGTAGCTGCATGTGAAAGAGAAGGTGTTTTCTGTCCGGGCTACAGAACGCTGGACTTCAGAACCAGAATGGGTAGAAGGATGGTTACTATGATATATTATATAGGGGAGGATAATGATAGGTTATAATGCTCCAAGGGAAGAATGGGAAAAGAAACAGATAACAAAACACAACGTATCACAGACCTCTAACTCGGTGGATAATACTAGATCTATAGCAGGTGCATTGTCCACCTTAAAGGAAGCAACCACACGAAGAAATGGTCAATGATGATTGGGGGTCCGACACGGGAAAACTACATCAGTAAAGGTAAGGGGTTGTTAGGTAGGGCATGGGGGTGAACTCATGTAATGTGAGAGACTTAGCATCCACCAATCCAGACCAAAATCACACAATGTCCACCTGTCATGACTAGGGGAGGGTGTGGACCGGGGAGGGGGTTCAGATTGGCCAGGGGGTATCTGTCATAGGAACGACACTGGGAGTAGAGAAAACTGTCTGATTATCTCTGACAGTGACAGCGAAAAGTAAAAAAACACTAGTGGTCAGAACCATCAACAAAAACGTGATTGGGTGACGGCCCGGATGCCAAAATTCGCAATCACAATCACCGCAGTTGTTGGGTAGGGCAGAAGTCGTATACTGGGGCAACAAAATGTCACTGGAGGTGGGAACTGGTTTGTGTGGTAAGGAATGAGGTAAACGTGGAGAATAGTGTAAGTGTCATCTCGATGGGCTCGTTGACAGCATGATAGTCCTGTGACGCCTGAGCCAGGGGGAGGATTTTTCCGGGTCAATGGGGTTGCCACCAAATAAGCCACAAGTGAAGACCGACTAGAACATGTTTATTCGTTTTTTACCAAGTTGATGAGGCTGGATTTTACCATGCCTACAATACGTAAACAAACCTCCGGTGTAGTCGTGGCTTCCAGTTTTATTTCTACATTTTTATGGCTGATATGTCATAAAAAATAAGGATCATGTTTGTTTTTATTTGTACATCCTTCGTAAAGTTAAGTCATTTATTATACGTAACACGATCTAGGGTGGAGAGTTCCCCTCTCCACACATCTCATTACGGACAGTGGGGCCCACTTGAATACACTTAAAAACAGAGTTCAGGCCGGTGACCTAGAGCCCTTTCGCAAAATAGGTCCGCGTCGGACCGCGTTCTCTGCTACCTGCACTTATGTGAGCGCCTCGCGTGTTCGCGGTATTTATGACCAGGTAGGTTCCGGCTCCGGTTACGCGCCCATGTATCCACACCTAGGTGTTGCGCATCTCTGCTATACCCGCTGCTGTGGAAAAATAGCATCTTCCACGCAGCCTGGTTAGGTGAAGATCACTCAGAGGCTTGTGCACCAGCTTTGAGCGGTAAAGGCGCACACATTCACCCAAGCGACCTGAGGTTTCGGGGGGGGCGGTGGTGTTGGTAAACAACTAGCGCGTGGGCTTGGGTGTGTTTTAAAAAAAATCCAAGTACGTTTCGGATTTCTCATGTGTCAGGCACTGTGAAACGCGTTAGGGGGTAGAAGGGCGGAAAGGAACCTAGTACATATATCACTACAGCTGACAACAGAGCGGTGATACCGCTGTTACCATATAAAAAGCGCAACACATAGGGGGAGCCGAGGCAGGAGTCGTAGATATCCAGACAGGAGGCTTGAGGGTAACAGGTATACTGCACTACAACGATAAAAGCCGAGTGGGGATATGACGCGGGACACCATCTGTCAACGGGGTAGAAAATACGGACCATTGCAACAATATACCGCCCACCGGGGCTTGCGTAGGGCCCGGGTGCTATTCCATCTACTCTTCAGGGCTAAAGAAAAGCCAGGAAGACACATGGCCCCGAAAAAGGCTTAGGTACTCGCCGGCCGTGCGCAGCCAAGTGATCAGTTACCATACCCAACCCCAAAGGGTTCTACCCGATTCGCTCGAGGCGTGGCTTTGGCGGTGACAGGTTCAGGTGATTCGAACCGGGAAGGTTCACACGTCCGACCCCACGGTGGATTGGCGAGAACCAAGGCTGCACAGTATAGTGGCCCTACCACATACCAAAGCGCGGGGGTGGAGGAGGAACCCGGCTATGTGGGGTACGGCAATAAGGGTTCACTCACATACCCCGTTTATAGCGGGCCTGTTACGGGCGCACAAGCGCAATCTCGACTAAGGGGGTGGTGGTGGGGCATGGCCCGGGGGGGAGTTCAACGGCACAAATACAACTGAATGGCCAATACAAAGACTAGTTATAAATCGTGCTGGATACAAACATCAATCGCAGGTTTTACCGGCTGTAAAACATTAATATCTTATCTCGCTACACATACCCAGTTTTTATAAACCCGCGGCTGTAGACGATAGAATACCACTACACATTCCTGGGATTAAAAAAACACACCCGCGTTATTACCGGCTGTACATATTATCGACCGTTACCATCCCCATGTCCTTACTGTACGGGCATGTGAACTACTATCATATACCCGTACACATTCCACAGGTTATTACCTGGCTGTACATATTCAACTATAATCGGGGACTACACATACGACTGTTACCGGCTGTACATAGTATCTACCTCACACTTATAATACATGACCACCCACCAGCCGTTATACCGGCTGTCACATTAATCACTAACCACTCCCCAGGTTATACCCGGCCTAGTACCACCCAAGATATGTCACACTTACACATACCCAGTGTTTATTTCACCAAAGGCTGTACCATATATTACATCTATACTACAATACCTGACCCAAGGATTTTATCCCGGCTGTCATATATCCGAAGAACTGCTTTTAATGAGCCACAATTTACCTTCATCAGGTTCTACAGATTCTTTGAATAATTCACGTCAACCCACTACCCCACACAGGTTTATCTAATCCCAAGGCTCAGTATCATATATTACCGATTTTTTTAAATCATCCATTACTTTTACTATTACCTTCCTCCCGGGTTTTATAACCATCTGTACATATAATCACTATCCATACCCCGGTTATACCAGGCGGTCATATTCACTATACATACCCAGGTTAACCAGGTGTAACATATATCCTACAGCATACCAGCGTGTTATCACCTCTGTACATATACACTACACTATACCCAGTTTGCTATACCAGGCTTTCACATAAATCACTACACATACACCAGGGTTAGTAACGCTGTCATATATCACTACCATACCGCAGGTTATACCAGACTGACAGAATCACTACAACCACACAGGTTATAACCATGGTACATATATCAACTACAGACCGGGGACCCAGGACCCAGGTTATCACGCCTTGTCCATATATCACTACACATAACCCAGGTTATACAGGCTGTACATATATCAACTACACATACCCAGGTTATGTACAGCTGTACATATATCACTACACATATCCAGGTTATACCAGCTGTACATATATCACTACACATACCCGTTCTACCGGGCCTGTACATACATCACTACACACACCCAGGTATACCAGCTGTACATATATCACTACACATACCCAGGTTATCCGCGGCTCTGTACATATCATCACGGTTTAGCAATATACCTACATACCCACGGTTGCATACAGGCTCTTGTACATATAATCACTACCAGCATACCAGGTTATACCGGCTGTTACATATATCACTGACACATATACCCAGGTTATGCCCGGTCTTGTACATATATCAATCTAGCCACAATACCAGTATTATACCGGGCTCTTCCATTATACACTACACACCCCAGGTTATACGCGTACATACACTGTCACATCTTACCGTGCATCTATCAACTACAGAATACGCATGATGGCTTATATGCATTACAATACCAGGTTACCAGCTTACATATATCCTAACACACCCAGGTATACACGCCGTGTAATATATCACATAATACCCCAGGTTTATACCGAGGCTGGGCCAGCACCAATACGGGGCTATGTAAGCATTTAACATCACGTTACACATCCCAGTCGTGTCACCAGGCTGTACATATATCACTACACATACCCAATGGGGTTATACCAAAAACCGGCTGTACAGTATATCACGTAACAGCTACCATCGGTATAAGTACACGGCTGTAGAACCATATCTACACCAACACACCCAGGTCCTTACCGCATGTACATTCTATCACGTACATCTACCCAATCGGACGTTATGACCCATCTTGTACCATATATCTAACACTACCCAGGTCTTATTACCGGCAATGTACATATATCACTACACATACCCAGGTTATACCAGCTGTGGTAACATATATCACTACACATACCAGTTGTTATACCAGCTTGACAATATATCACTACACATACCGGTTTAGTACGGCTGTCATATATCCTAACACACCAACGCAGGTATATCATACGCTTGAACATATATCACTACACTACCCGTGTTATAACCATCGTGACAGTATATCACTACACAGACACCAGGTTATTACGGCTTTCATATATTCACTAACACAATACCCAGGTTATAACCAATCTGTAACATATATCACTATAACATACCACGGTTATTACGCGCTGTACACTATACAACTATACAATACCACGGTTTATACCGCTTAACTATTCAACTACACATACCCAGGTTATACCCCGGCTGTACATAATCTACAATCACTACACTACCCAGGTTATAAGGCTTGTACTATACTACTATAAATACCCAGGTTATACCGCTGTACATAATCACTCACATACCCGTGTTATACGGCTGTACATATTCACTCACAACCACGGATATACGGGCTGTACATATAGCATACACATACCCCAGTTTATACCGGCTGTACCATTATATACCATCATACCCAGGTATACCGGCTGTACATATATCACTACACATACCCAGGTTATACCAGCTTGACATATATCACTACACATACCAGTCTATAACCGGCATGTACAATATCATATCCCAGGGTAGCGAGCACATACACAACACACCACGGTTATATACCGGCGTGTACATATATCATACACATCACCCAGGTATACCGGCTGGTACAATACTCACTACACATACCCCGAGGTATCCCGGCATGTCATATATCACTACACAACCCCAGGTTCATAACCGGTACTGTACATATAATCACTACACTTCACCCAGTTGTTCCATAACCGGCTTGTCTATATATCACTACCCTTAATCCGTTAACTCAGCTACCAACCGTTACAGTACACAGGCTGTCTATTCCAGAAG
Organism: Engystomops pustulosus; assembly: GCA_019512145.1. NCBI lineage: Eukaryota > Metazoa > Chordata > Amphibia > Anura > Leptodactylidae > Engystomops > Engystomops pustulosus. The sequence continues at coordinate 84,810 of WNYA01001110.1, forward strand.
TTCTTCCTTAGGAATTAAAACTTTAAATGGGACAAGTAGCGAGCGACGTACGAGGGGAAATCAGAAGACACCTCCATCTGCTCTATCTACAGAGCGCGGGGTAACAATGGCGCCAGCGCAGGGGAGGATGTCACTGACCGCCCGCAGCTTCGGAACTGTACCGACTCTATATACATCACAAAGAAGCGGGATGGGGGCTGCGGCTGATACGTGCCAGAGCTGATATCATGACTCCAAAAGGCGTAATGTCGATTCTACGTTACACTCATTCCCAGCTCCAGGAATTACACTGTACATAATCCATATCAAGAGGTCAGGACAGGACTCGCCTCGTCTCATCTCCTATCTATTATCTCCTATCTACATCTCATATCTATCTATCTATCTCATATCTTCTATCTATATATCTCATATCTATCTATCTATCTATCTATCTCATTCTATCTATCTAATCTATCCCTATCTGATCTATCTATCTATCATCTATCTATTATCTATCTATCTATCTCATATCACTACATTCTCATATCTCTCTATCTCCTATCTATCTATCTCTATCTATCATCTATCTATCCTATCTCATATCCTCTATCCATATCTATCTATCTATCTCATATCTATCTATCTATCTATCTATCTATCTATCATCTATCTACTATCACTAGCTATCTATCTCATATCTTATCTATACTATCTATCTCTATCTATCTATCTATCTCATACGTATCTATCTCATATCATTATCTATCTATCTCATATCTATCTCTCTATCTCCTATCTATCTATATCTATCTATCTATCTCATATCTATCTACCATATCTATCTATCTATTATCTCATCTATCTCTCTATCATCTATCTATCTCATTCATCTATCTCATGTCTATCTATCGATATCTATCTATCTATCTATCTATCTATCTATCTATCTATCTATCTATCTATACTCTATCTATCTATCTCATATTCATCTCATATCTATCTATCTATCTATCTATATCATATCTCCTATCTATCTATATCATATCTATCTATCTATCTATCTATCTTCACATAAATCTATCATCTATCTATATCTATCTATCTATCTATATCTATCTATCTCATAGCTATCTATCTATATCTATCTCATGTCTATCTCTCTCATAGCTATCTACTATCATCTATCTATCTCATATCTATCTCATATCTATCTATCTATCTATCTCATATCTATCTATCTATCTATCTATACATCTATCTATCTATCATTTATCTCATATCATCTATCTCATCTATCTATCTACTATCTATCTCAATCTATCTATCTATCTCATGTCTATCTTCTCATCTAATCTATCTATCTATTTTATTACTCATATCTATCTATCTCTCTATTTATCTCTATCTATCTATCTATCTATCTCATATCTATCTATCTCATGTCTATCTATCTCATATCTATCTATCTATTTATCTCATATCTATCTATCTATCTATCTATCTATCTATCTATCTCATATCTATCTATCTCATGTCTATCTATCTTATTCTATCTATCTAGCTATCTATCTCTATGTCTATCTATCACATATCTATCTATCTATCTATCTATCTCATATCTATCTATCTCATATCTATCTCTATCTATCTATCGATCTATGCTATCTATCCATATCTATCTATCTTTTCTATCTATCTATCTACTATCTAATCTCCTATCTATCTATCATCTAATCTCATACATCTATCTATCCTATCTATCTCATATCTATCTACCTATATCTATCTATCTATCTATCTATCTCATATCTATCTATCTATCTATGCTATCTATACTATCTATCTATCCTCTATTACTATCTATCTATTCTATCTATCAATCTATCTAATCTAATCTATCTTCTATCTCATATATCTCATCTATCTATCTCACTATCTATCTCATATCTATCTATCTTATATCTATCTATCTATCTATCTATCTATCTATATCTATACTATCTATCTCAGTATCTATAACTATCTATCTATTACTATCTATCTATCTATCTATGTATCTATCTATCTATCATATCTATCTATCTATCTAGCTATCTACTATCTATCTATCTATCTCATATCTATCTATCTATCTACTATCTTATCTATCTCATGTCTATCTACTATCTATCTATATCTCTCATCTATCTATCTCATATCGTCTATCTATCTATCTATCTTCTATTCTCATATCTATTATCTATCTACTCTAGTCTACATCTATCTCATCTCATCAATCTATCTATCATCTTTATCTCAGTATCTATACCCATATCTATCTATCTATCTCATATCTATCTAGTCTAGTAATCTATACTACTATCTATCTTATCTCATATCTATCTATCTATCTATGCTATCTTATCTTTTCTATCTGTCATACTATCTATCTCATCATCTCATCATCTATCTCTCATATCTAATCTATCTCACTATCTATCGATCTATCGCATACTATATCTCATGTCTATCTATCTCATTCTATCTATTATCTATCTCAATATCTATCTATTATCTCATACTAATCATAGTCTATCTCATTCTACTCTTCTATCTTATCTATCTCAATCTCAAGCTACTATCTTCCTCTCATACTCTCATTCTTCTATCTCATACTATCTATCTATATCTTCCTAGCTATCATCTATCTATGATCTCGGATCTATCTATCTATCTATCTATCTATCTACAATGCTATATCTATACTATCTATCATGCTATCTATCTCATTCGATCTATCTACGCTCATATTATCTCATCTTTTCATCTACTATATCTATCTATTTCTATTATCTTCATCTATTCTATCATCTATCATCATGTCTATCACTCTGTATTCTTAATCTCCTATTATGATCCTATCTATCTATCATCATCTCATCTAATCTATCACTCTATCTATCTTATCTCATGTCTACATATCTATTCTGCCTCTACATTATCTATCTATCTAAGTCTTTCTTCTCATACTACTCTCTATCTATCCATTCATTACTATCTATCTATCACTATCTATCTATTCGATATCTATCTCACTAAACTCTATCTATCTATCCTTATCTCATCTCATCTCTTATTATCTAGTACTTCTATCTCATCTATCTTCTATCTATTATCTATCTATCTATCTATTCATCTATCTATCTATCTCATCTATCTTCTATCTCACCTCTCATTCTTCTATCTATCTGTCCTATCTCATATCATATCTATCTGATCTCTCCCGATCTTCATCTCATTCTATCTCTCTACCTCTTATCTCATCCATCTATCTATCTATCTATATTCTACTATCTATCTATCTATATCTATTCTACATATCTATTATCTAATCTATCTAATCTATCTCATAGCTATCTATCTATCTATCTCATATCTACTCTATCTATATCTATGCTACATATCTACCTGTATCTATCCCCCCCTATCTATCTATCATCATATCTCATCATCTACATATCTACCTATTATCTATCTTTCTATCTTCATCTCAGATCTATCTATCTTCTTTCTTCTATCTATATCTATCATCGTCTATCATACTATCTATCTATCTCATATCTATCTATCTACTAAACAAAAATAATGGAGCAGCACAGCTAATAATGAAAACAAACGATGTGGGTGCTAATCCAGAGACGCTTACCCCAAAGAGTATGGTTGTCAATAATGCAAAAAACGGCAGACACTCCCAAGCGATAAAAAAAGTGGGGTTTTTATTCCATCAACTCTCCGCAACGTTTCAGCTGTGGATCAGCCTTTGTGTCAGTCCTGCTTGACAAGGCTGATCCCCAGCTGAAACGTTGCGAGAGATGGAATAAAAACACACTTTTTCTTTATCGCGTGGAGTGCTGCCGTTTTTGCTTATTATCTATCTATCTATCTATCTCATATCTATCTATCTATCTATCTATCTCCCTATGATCTATCTATCTATTCTATCTATCTATCTCATATCTATCTATTCTATCTACTATATCTATCATCGTCAGATCTATCTATCTATCTATATCATGTCTAATCTATCTATCTATCTATCTCCTATCTACTATCTATCTTTCTATCTATCTACGTATCTCATATCTATCTATCTATCTCATATCATCATCATCGATCTATCTCAATCTATCTATCTCATATCTATCTATCTTCTCATATCTTATCTTATCTCATATCTATATCTCTATCTCTCATATCATCTATCTATCTATCTATCTCATATCTATCTATCTCATATCTATCTATCTATCTATCTCATATCTATTCTATCTATCTATCTATCTCCTACTATCTATCTATCGATCCTTATCTATCTATCTCATACTATCTACTATAATATCTATCACTATCTATCTCATATCTATCTACTACTATCTATCTAATCTATCTTCATACATCTATCTCTCTCTATCTCTCATCTCATCTATTTATATCTCGCGTATCTATCTATCTATCTATCTATCCTATCTCTATCTATCTATCTATCTCCCTATCTAGTCTATCTATCTATCTATCTATCTATCTTTATCTACTATCTCCTATCTATCTAGTCTATCTATCATCCATCTACTCTATCTATTGCTATCTATCCTATCCTAATCTATCTATCATCCTATCTCCTAATCTATCATATCTATTTGAGATAGATAGATAGATAGATAGATAGATAGGAGATAGATAGAGAGATAGATATGAGATAGATAGATAGATAGATAGATAGATGATAGATAGATAGATAGATAGATAGATAGATTAGAGTATTTATAATTAGAATTATGGTGATATAAGTTTTATTACTACTTAGCTGCACACTGTAGTATATAGAGAGAGATAAATACATAATAGTAATAGAATGATAATAATAGTGTTATAAGCTATATTACTACTTGGCTGCACACTCTAGAGATAGATAGATAGATACATAGATAGATAGATAGATAGATAGATAGATAGATAGATAGATAGATAGATAGATACATAGATAGATAGATAGATAG
>WNYA01001111.1:0-38694 GCA_019512145.1 Engystomops pustulosus
CCATTCCCCTTTCCTTATCTGGATTATGGTCCTGGGCTTGTCTTATATTGAACCTTGAGCATTGCCATCTCAGCAGTGGTGCTGCGTACCTGGGATGTCAGAGACTGGATTAGTCATGGCTGATAGTAAATTATTTGCTGCATGCAATATAACATAACGCATAGATTATATATGATGAACCTGTGCAAACTCTGAGAAACTGCACAGAGAGAGGAGTTCAGTACAGAACGTGGGCTGGGTCCAGTGTGGTAAGTGTCATTATACAGAGGGTTTTATGTGATCAATAGTCGTTATTATACTAATATAGCAGGGTTTTCATTATAAATCAGAGGGCAGTCTCTGGCTGTGTAATCTCTCTCTGTGGTGTACAGCGGCAGCATAGTGCCAGTGCCAGACAGTGGAGAAACACTGTCTGGCACTGTGTATGAGTGTATGAGGAGGTACTTTCTCCAGATGACACTGTGTATGAGGAGGTACTTTCACCAGATGACACAGTGTATGAGGAGGTGTTGACACTAATTGCAGCTGCATTCCCTGACATGATATATCTGGGGTCAGTAGGTTCACTTCCCTCTACGTAGCCATGGCCATGGCCTCTGCTGGTTATATCATCTGCAGAGATGGGTGTACGTAGACTGGTGGTAGGAAGCAGCATAAGATAAACCATAAGGCACTTTAAGTACCTTAAGCCTCCCCTTTAAAATGTAACCTGTAATTACATATCAACATAAACATTACAATAAATTTTTACACTTTAGTTCCTGATATAAATAAAGGAACCTCGGACTTTCGGTTGGGTGCTAAAAGATTGCAGCTATTTATTAAGTGGTGTAAATGTAACAATGTATAAAAACGTAAAAAAACCCATTGTTTTCATCATCGCTGCACTGAAGCGGTCTGCCCAGACGGACTCCCTTCCGGCAATAGGGACTTCCAGGCAATCTCAAAAGTTTTTTAACCTTCTGCCACTTGGAGCTCAGTGTACCCCCTACACTGAGCTCCAACCCCCACCCAACAGGAAGAGGGCTTGTTCCAGCCCATCTTGCAATCCTGAAAGGAAGATGTCAAAGCCAATATCATTCAGATGCACCCCATCAGGGAGCATGTTGTTACCCTCCAACTCCCGGTGGCGGACCACCACCCCAGATTTGACTCTTATATATCAGGCCATAAGGGAATTAATTGTCCTTCTCACCATGTCCACAGCACTCGCATCTCTAGCACCCTGCCATACAATTCTCGGTACCGTTTCTGACCATACTAGAATGACTTCCAGGAAAAAGGCAGTAAAGCGATCCACATTGGAACACATCATGGTCAGCATTTCACTTACTCAGAAAACCTAAATCATTGCCGTCGGCATGTATAACCAAGACGACGGGACCCAAGACGACCCGGTCTCTGGGCAAGACTTGAGACCACTGTAACCCACGTACAACTTGCCAGAAAAATTCAACACCATAGAGTCTCAGATTCCTACCCCCAGGAGGACATTCCGTTCTTTGAGCCACCCAAAAAAATATGTAAAGCCGACCAGAGCACCAACTCTGAAGGTTCAACCCCCACCATCACTAAACACTTACTGAAATCTGATTGAAATTGGAAAAGCTTAAGTGTGTAAATATCCTCATGCACCAATACATGTTATCCAACTAGGGGCAAATCTTTAAACCGCTGAGTCAGAGAAACGGGACATAATTGGCCAGTGACAGAACATAACCAAACCCCCCTCCCATAAGGGTCTGTCGAAGAAGGGACAGGACAGGGAAGGAAAAGGAAGTTATCTTATTATTACAATAAACTACTGACATGTTGTCACAGAACAAACAAATGCTACAGTTAGACAAATCAACGAAAAATAGATGACTAAGCTACAACCTGTCTCGTAACGGACTGAGCACTCCAGGAAGGAAGACAGGCACTCCATTGGGAGACAGATATCATAGCAAATCAACCCGTCCACGCAACAACCCAGCAGATGCTTAGCAATGAACAGGCAAAATTCAAAAAGCAGACTCTATATCCGACTTTTCCCTAAGCTTACCCCAACTGGCCTTATGAATCAAGGCTACTGCCCTGTCAAAGGAGATGTAAGACACCGATGACTCCTCGGGAAAAGTTCCATCTTTGACTGACGAACCCTTGGGAAGGAAAGATGATGGATTCATTTGTTTCCTTTTTTGGGACCAGGACCAATGGGGAAACTGGTGAAAGCCATGGCTCCATGACGGCCACGTTCATCATGGTCTGTAAGGTCAGTAACGAGCTTAGCTGGCTGCTTACCCGCCGACCTAGCACAATGGACCGAGGGGTGAGCTCCTCCACACAAGGAACATTTGTGCTTGTAGTTACAGAGGCTGTAGAAGCTACAGTGTCTCTCATTGTAAAGCCAGCAGGATCCATGGTGCTTAACTGTTACCGCTCCGGAGGCACTAGCCCCAGTGACAGCGGCCGTAGGCTGAAAGGAAGGTTTCTGAGCCACCATGAGACACAACCACACATTCGCCACTTTTACCCCCAACCTATTTCCGGGGGGGGGGGGGGGGGGCTAGGCATCTATGGAAATACTCATAATAACGCCACCAAGAGGAACCGCAGTGTGACCTATACGAATATATATAATCCATTTAGGCAAAAAGCTCTGTGCATCATCAGGATGCCTCTGACCCATAACCCCACCCAGAACCATGAATGCTTGCATCCAGTTATTTATCATCTTTGCCACCTTTGGCTTGAACCGGATCTTCTCTTTAACCTCATAGTCAAAATGCTCAAGGGGGCTTACTGCACAATAAACAGAATTCCTATGCACACCTGAAGGGTGGGGGGGGGCATAGATGTCTCTACTGCTGGTGCAACATCTCTATCAATTGTTTAAGGATGAAAAGATTTCGGAACCCATTTTCACCCCTTAGGAGTACATGCCCATGCACTCCTAAAAGAAAACTCAACAGCAACTGATGTACCAGGAGGAACCTCTGGCACCGAATAAACCTCAGGAACCACCAGAGTAGAGACCAGGCTGACGCCCCTGGATGATCAACTGCGGTCCGTCACTCGCCGTTTAGTGGCACATCTACCAGACACTGCCAATGCACCCAATGAACCGTCCAATGATGACGGAGAGCGCCATCTAGACTATTTGGATCTGTACGAGGACCTGGAACCATTGCTTCCATACACCACAGAACTGCGATGAGAGCACCTGTGTGCACCCCAAGGTGGGGGGGTGGATGAGGAAGAGGGAAAAAAGAAGGCAATCACCCATTATTAGGGCAAGCCCCCTTAAAGAGCACTGTACCCCTCAACTTACATGATAGGAGAATACTACCTCCAGTCCGTGGGTACCCTCATTAAAAAGTCGGGGTCCCCTTCAAACCATTAGCTCATCCTCATCATCCCCAAGGAGATCATTTTTGGTTACGCTGGCTGAGTGTGAGCTCCTGCTGGACTCTTTATGGCGCCTGAAGGAAAATAATATCGTACCCTATGACATATAAAATGGGATGGCAGCTCGCTGCACAACGACATCTGGCATGAAGGAGATGTCTGAGGAATGCCCGCTTTCCTCAACGTTTCCTCAAGAAAAAAGGGGTGGTAGACACGCTCTTGGTCTGTATTGGATATTTGTTTTCCCTAAGCCTCCACTTTGGATTTATGTTATTTTACTGTGGATTTAGGTGTGGGTGGCGTTATTTGTGTCCACCATTTACTTTCCGTAGCCATACTTACCTGGGAACACTTAGTGTGTACTCTTTTTTGTCTGTCTGTCCCTTTACACTGCTTGCAGTTTTCCTGTATTTTATGTAACATTGATTATCAGTAATAAAGTTTACCATGTTTTATTGTATATTTTTATTCTGATTTATTGGCTTTGCGTATGAAGTCATTAGGTGTTTAGTCTCCTTGGAGGTGACTGGTTATGGTCCCTTTCTGACCAGTTTCACCCTGTGAACTCATTTGTGGTTTCCTCAAGAAAGACAAGGTCTTCAGAATGAGAAAATCCTGATGACGCATGAGGGGCATAGACCGGAGCCAGTCCTGTGGAATGATTGTTCAATGCCTTCTGTTTATTGAGCTCAGTTGTCATCACTTGTCAGACTTGATAACAAAGCATAATACAGTGTCCTGGAATACAGGCGTTATCCCGCATCATATCATTAGGTTTCCTAAAAGTCATGTGCAACATCCCCCACGGGCCTTTTCTTGGGGCCTGAAGGCAGCCGGGGCCCAGAATACCTGAGTGGCTGGCGGTTGCGGCCTAGGCACGCTAGTGTCACGGTGCTTGGTATGGGGACCGGAGGGCTGTCCTACAGCCTGGCAGCTCTCCAGCAGGTGGGGTGTGCAAGAAATTAGATGAGGGAGAGGCTGAGGTATTGAATCTCCCTGGGGAAACCCTTAGAGTCTGTAGTATGTGTCTATGATTAAGGACCTTAGTGTCTGAAACGCGTAAGATTGTTATTCGTTTTTGCACCTTATCCTTGCACTTTGTATTGTCTCATCTTGGATGAATAAAGCTGAATTATTTTTAACGGAGCTGGTGAGTGCCAATCAAACTCCCTTTTTTTTGGACTTGCATTTGCTTGTGAAAGTGGAAGACTCTTTCCTGGATTGAGCACCTGGTGGTGAGCACCCCTGTTCTGTTTCCTTTACATTCCTATATGTGCAGTATGTGTCCCTGGTAGATGGATGGGGCACCCTTGATGGTGATACAGCCGTAGCAGGGACCAGACGGAGGCAATGTTGTGCATAAAAGTAACTTACAGTTCTTTATTCGAACCAACAGCAGCGACAGGCCAAACGATTCTGTACAAGTGCAGTACTGGAGTGATCTTGGAGAGGGAACCTCAGGAGTTGTGTCACCAGCCTGGATGCAGGAGCAGGCTGGGATGTAGCTGTGTACAATGCTGGAAGCTGCAGCTTTGTCCTGGGTGTTTCTGTATGGACTCACCATGTGTGTGAGGAACACATTGTCTCTGTCACTCAGTGTGCAGTGGATAGGCTGAGGTCTATGAGCTCCTCATGAGGTGAGAGCTGGGCCTGAGAGATCTGTCTTCTCTGAAGTTTCTGGGACTCTCTCCTCTGTGGAGAGCTGGACCTCAGAGAGCTAATTCCTCCCCCGACTAAGGGTTTAGTTAATCCCTGGTCAGGTGATCTCACTCTCCAATCACACTCCAGTTACAATAGTGGAACATCATTGGATGATAAACATGAAACAGTCTTAACCCTTGCCTATCCAGGCAGTATCTACCGCTGCATAATTACCTCTATATGTACTGGACGGTACAAGGGGCTTATTCGCAACTACTTCTCTGCCTATGCATTGGCAGGGATGTTGCACATGCTTGATGTTAAAGGGGCTTTTCCACCAAGCAAGTCAGGCCCTATCCATAGATCATGAGAACGTGGGTCCACCGGGTCTCACTCAGGGAGCGGCGAAGGGTTTGACAGAGGTACTTTGGACACCTCCTGTTCTCATAATCTGTGGGGGTCTCATCACTGAGGACACGAGAACAGATCAGCAAGCTAAGAGTGAATGTTCTCCTTATCCTGTACTAGAAAATGTATTTTCAAACTTCCATCCTGTGATTTACAGAATTCCAGGAATTTTATTCTCGTTAAGCAGCTTTATAGGCTGCCGCCTGACCTCTGCCCAGAGCTTACAAATCTAATGAGTAACCTGTGTGCCCGGCAGTTTACGTTAGGAGATATGTCCCCAGATTGCCGTCAGGCGGAGCAGAGGGTGAGCCTCTAGGAATACGACTTCTCGGGTATGTGCTTCTACTCAGGGCATGGGACAGAGAATTCCAGTCTCCACCCTGACATCAATAGATGACGCCTATTGGTGGGCCTCACATTTAGGGCGTACATGCTGGAGCTGACCCAAGGGGAAGAGGCTGTGCAGGGGCTTCCTGTAGCACTGGCTATAACTATCACTCCGACAAGGGTACAACTAAGACTTGTACTGTTTCTCTGCTTAAATACCGGCACCTAGAAGTGAGGTCCAGCATCTAGAAGTGAGGTCCAGACTCATGAGGAAGAGCTATTACTATTAACCCTTTACAGCAACACCCTTCAGGAGCCAGTCTTATGGCAGCCTCAATGAGAGGAGTATAAATATGTAAGTGATGGCATGGGGGCGCTGGGTCCTGAGGTTGGGGTACCGTTACACTCCTGCTACATTCCTGATCATAGTGAATCAGATGTGAGTGTAAAGTTATGCACCAATCTGCATTATATCTGGGGGGGGTCAGCAGCTTTTAAAACCCCAACGTCTCCCTGAGCCCCCATTGTGTGTCATACAAAGGAACGGCAATGACTATTGAGGTTTTGGGAAAATCCCAGCTGCAGAAACACAACACTGCACCCCCTCCCTCCCTGAGGATTGTCTCCTGCAGTGACTGACCTTGAGTCACTTTTTTCCCTTTCTTGCAGAGCGTCATCATGTCTGACTACTCCATCCGTCTCTACGTGGACTCTGACTATGAGGTGACCCGGAACCTTTTTAGAAATGGAATTATTGAGCACCACAATAAAGCCTTCCACCACGCCCTACAACGCCCGCACATCTGGCTGCCGGCACTGGTTGTATTGACCCTTCCTGCACTGAACCTTGTGTCGGTGACTACGTCCATCCTCGTGGTTCTCACTGCTGTGGCCGCCATATGGTTTTACTGCCGTTACATGTACACGTCCTATGTAGATTACGCCCTCTCTGACGACATGTTGGACATCAGTAAATATTACCTCAGCGGGACGGTTTTCTGCTTCTGGGTGGCGGAGACAAGAGGGGGTGAGTGGTGGGGAACAATCGCTGCTCTCCTCCTTCTTCTGACCCCGGAGGAGAAAAAACACCTGGAACTGAAGCGACTGTCGTGGCCACAAGCATCGAGGCAAAGGGGATCGCCAAAGTCTTATGTAGGACCCTCATTGACTTTGCCCGGAGGAGAGGCTGCGAGCCGTGGTCCTGTCCACTTCGTTAGCACAAATAAATGCCACGAAGATGTACGAGAAGCTCGGCTTCAGGCAAACGCACAGCTTTTATCCCCTGGGCCTCCTGGGTCAGTTCCTGGACTTTAAGATTATTGCCTATAGATATGACATCCCAGCCTTGTAATGGTGGATCACACTCGGGAATCTCATACATGTGATTATACATCATCTGATAGTTTCCCTCTTTAATTGCTCATTAAAAATTCTGCCATTATGTCGGTTGTGAGGGTTTCATGTGGTTCACCTTCAAGGAGAGTCCCTGGTGGTTCCATTAATATTCTTTGTGGGTTAGTCGTTAGTCGCCCTGATGATAATGTAGAACAGAACCTCTTTTTTATCTTTCCTGGTTCCTGAAATATTACAGCTACAATAAAATGGGAAAGTAGAAATGAGCAATGTCATCTTTCCGTAACCAACGTGTAGAAATCAAACAACACAGATTTATCAGCGACACCGACAACTTACAACGTCCTGTAGATGTAGTCACTGGACAAAGTGACTTTCACCCCAAAATGTCCTTAAATCAATACTGAAGGGTTAAATTGGCTTTTTTGTTGGCTCTTTGTGACTAGCCGAGTCTCATCTGACATTGGGATGAATCCCTTCAGAGAGCCACTGGTTTGGCTTAAACCCACATCATATTTTTAGACTTCTTGTGGGTCATGCTTGGTGTTAAGGGGGCGGCCTTTCAAGGTAGCAAAAGGAGGTATTGTTTTCCATTTAACACCTTGGAAAACTTATTTGCATTCTTCCCAGAATTCCCTAGTGGAGCATTATGGCTTTAAGTCTCCACACACCTTTAAGGTGGCCTTAATTGGCATTGTCTCCTTAAGGAGAACACCTACAGTCTGACCCCCTTCAGAGAGCCACAGAAGGGCTGCAGTAGATTCAATACATGTTCACAATTTGGGTGGGGATCTCGCCTTCTCCACTGTCCACGATATGTGCTCTGCTAAGACTATCTCAGGTAGTGAGTGAAATATGTGGCATTGAAAGACACCTCCTTATTATTTGGGTAGACGTCATTTGGATTATAGGGTTAAAAAATGGTTCAAAGGCCAACAGCAGCATTCAATACCGCTGCGCAGTGATCAGTGGCTCCAAACTGGATCAATCGAATCAATACCGAATTTCACAGGTTTGGCACCCACGGACCCGAAGCCCGAACACATGTCACTATTTGGGATCCAGGTCCATCTACAGGGAAAAAGCGTAAAGGTGCTTCAATGAATGCAGAAGGAGCCAATCAAGCAGCTTCTAGCCCCTCAGCAACCACAGTCCTCTGTTGGCATGCCTGTGATTGGCTGAGCTGGAAATGGGACTCTGCAGTATAAGAGCAAGGTCACATGTCCAGACACCATTACAAAGAGCAGATAGAATTGGCAGAGCTTGCTATTCATCATAGCGTCAGTCAGCTATTCAGGGACTTGTGAAACATGAGTGATTGCCCTTGTCAGGGCACTGTATCAGGACAGGTACAAATCTAAAATAATTGCCCTTATAAGGGCACTGTGAATAATCGAGTCAGTGATATCAGGGATATTCTTACTGATTATACAAGATTCTACAGCAATACTTGCAAAGAACAGACATAATTATTAGCATAATTATAGTGGCAGGTCCTGTCACTATATATATAGCATTTAGCTACAGAAATTCATCATTATCAATCATACCTTGATTGCAAAGTTTCTCCTGTCTGTGAATAGAGCACACTATTACATGTAGTCAGAAAAGTAGTGTTGTTGCTGAATAGCCTTCAGTGATGCCGTGGCCATAAAACTGCTCCAGTCAGTGAATAGAGTGCAGTAATACCTAGATCAAATGTTTGCTGGCTATTTTCTATTAAGTTCTGCAGTGGGTTTATCATATGGATCCATTTTTGGTTACTACTCAGCCAAACAATAGAGCTGCATACAGAGAGGGAGAAGTGTATACACGGACTCCTCTCTGGCGGGTCCTCCACTATGAAGACTAAGAAGAGGTTAATATGATGCTAAGTTGTAATCTAAGCTGCTCATCCGGCTTCTTGTTTTGCTAGGATGCAGCAACCCCTTAGGTAGAACTTTTCAGTAAATCAATGGCTCAGCTTGAATGTTTCTCCTTCATTAGTAAAACAGATTTGGCCCTTAAATAGTGGTCATCCTCCATCCAGATCTTATCAATTCTACACTGACTATAATCCACGCCTTGGCACTTGTCTCTCCTACAGGATTAAGCAATTTTAGGGGGAAATGATCAGGATACCCTCTATACACATCTTGTCATAGGTTTTGGTGGTGAGGCACCTACAAGCCACATGTCAGACCAGGAGTTCATCCCCCTGTGTCAGCTCTCCATTGCCCCTGGCAGCCCCAGTATCAGTAGTGCTTGGAAAGTGCCTTAGTCAGCAGATAAGACCACTTGGAGAAAGTGTCCCAGACAGTACTCCACTATCTTCTCCATCATCTATACTAGATGCCTCCTATACCCAACTCTCGCCCTATCCACCATGTCCTACTCTGCACTGCTATACAGCCAGACACCTCCCCCTGAAGGGATGTATTTTCCAGGCCTGGCCGGGGTTTACCACACAATATTTCATAGTTCCCCTTCTTTTGCAGGTAAACATGTCTGAGTATCAGATCAGACTCTACCAGGACTCTGACTATGAGAAGGTTCGAGAGATCTTTTCTGATGGCATCATAGAGAACTCCACTAGAGCCTTCCATATTTCCCTCCGTCACCACAGTATCTGGGCATTCATGCTTCTGACGTTCTCTCTGGTCTTGTGGATCAATGGATCGTTACTGATGTCCCTTCTCGCTCTGATCGCTGACATGGGGCTCTTGTACTGGCTCAGTAGGTACATCTACGTGTCCTACGTGCAGGCTTGTCTGGCTGACGACATGTTGGATATTCGGCAATACTATCTTCATCGAGACGGTTACTGCTTCTGGGTGGCGGAGTCAATGGGAGAGGTGGCTGGGATGGTGGCCGCTGTCCCTCACCATCACCACGGAGGAGAGACACAAGTGGAACTCAAGAGACTGTCAGTCCCCAGAAAACACCGGGGCAAAGGCATTGCTAAGGCCCTGACCAGGACGGTGATTGACTACGCGCGGAGGAGGGGCTGTCAGGCCGTGCTGCTGGAAACCTCCTACCCTCAGGTTGTCGCCTGGCAGATGTACGAGAAGATGGGCTTCCAGAAAATAGCAACAGCCCCTGCCCCGAATCTTGTGGGAAAACTCATTGGCTTCACCATCTTGTTCTATCAGTTCGACCTTCACATCGAGAGGTGAAAAACAGAGATGAAGATGGAGGCGACTGGTCCTTAATAAATCCTGTCATATTCTGGCATTAAAATAATTGTAAATACTGGACCCCGCAACGTCCTCGTGTCTCATGGGGGAGATGTTTTCACGCCCCATCTTCCCCCTGCGCTGTCACCCCCTGCTCCGCTCTCTGTCCCATCCTACCCAGAGAGGCTCCGCTCTCCGTCCCATCCCACCCAAAGAGGCTCCGCTCTCCGTCCCATCCCACCCAAAGAGGCTCCGCTCTCCGTCCCATCCCACCCAAAGCGGCTCCGCTCTCCGTCCCATCCCACCCAAAGAGGCTCCGCTCTCCGTCCCATCCCACCCAGAGAGGCTCCGCTCTCCGTCCCATCCCACCCAGAGAGGCTCCGCTCTCCGTCTCCATCCCACCGGCACAAGAGAGTCTCATTCTCCGTCCCACTCCAACCCAGAGAGGCTCCGCTCTCCGTCCATCCCACCCAGAGAGGATCCGCTCTCTGTCCATCCCACAAAGAGGCTCGCTCTCCGTCCCATCCCACCCAAAGAGGCTCCGCTCCTCGCTCTCATCCCACCAAACATCGGCATCAGATCTCCGTCCCATCCACCCAAAGAGGCTCCGCTCTCTGTCCCATCCCAAAGAGGCTCCGCTCTCCGTCCCATCCCACCCAAGAGAGGCTCCGCTCTCGTCCATCTACACCAAGAGCCGCTCTCAGCTCTCCATCCCACACCACCCAAAGAGTCTCCGCTCTCCGTCCCATCCTACCCAGAGAGGCTCCCGTACTAACGTGCCCATACCCACCCAAGAGGCCCCGCCGCTCTCGATCCCACCAAAGGGCTCCTCTCCGTTCCCATCCCACCAGAGATGCTCGCAGCTCCGTCTCATCCCACACCAGAGAGGCTCGCTCTCCGTCCCATCCACCCCCCAAAGAGGACTCCGCTCTCTGTCCCATCCCACCCAAAGAGGCCTCGCTCTCAGTCCCTCCCATCCAAAGAGGCTCCGCTCTCGTCCCATCCCACCCAGAGAGGCTACCGCTTCTCCGTACCCATCCCACCCAAGAGGCTCCGCTCTCACGTCCCATCCACCCAGAGAGGCTCCGTCGTCTCCGTCCCATCCCACCCAAGAGGGCTCCGCTCTCCTGTCCCATCCCACCCAATAGAGGCTCCGCTCTCCGTCCCATCCCACCCAAAGAGGCTCCGCTCTCCTCCATCCCACCCAAAGAGGCTCCTCGTCTCTCCGTCCCATCCCACCCAAAGAGGCTCCGCTCTCGTCCCATCCCACCCAAAGAGGCTCAGCTCTCCGTATACCCATCCCAACCAGAGAGCCTCCGTCTCTCTGTCCCATCCCACCCAAGAGGCTCCGCTCTCCGTCCTCCCCCCTCCGCTCTGCTCCAGCACAGAGGTCGCTCCCTCCGTCACATCCACCCAGAGAGGCTACCCGCTCTCCGTCCCATCTCCACCCAAGAGGCTCTGTCCCACCAAGAGGCTCTCGTCCCATCCCACCCAAAGGCTCCGCTGCTGATTTCCCATCCCACCCAAAGAGGCCTCCGCTCTCGTCCCATCCACCCAAAGAGGCTCCGCTCTCGTCCCATCCCACCAAAGAGGCTGCCGCTCTCCGTCCCATCCCACCCAAAAGGCTCCGCTCCTCCGTCCCAATCCCCCCAAACCGGCGTGCCGCTCCTCCGCGTACCATCCTCCCCAACAGCGGCTTCCCCCGCCTGCGTTACCATCCAGCCCAGAGAGGCTGCGATTATGTGTTTCCCATCCCACAGAGAGAGCTCGTGCAGGGTGAAAGGCTCAGGATGTTGTGTTGCTAGGAGCTTATTACGTGCTTTGTCCTACTAATAACTGGTGGAGGAGGCAAAGTAGATAGTCCCCATGTGTTCATGGGGGTGGGGGGGGGCGGTAATTACATGTGAATGGGTGGCAGTGCCATAACTTAGCTGCTCCATGTGAGTGAAGAAGCCCCCTCGGTGGTCAGTCGGGCTCCAGTGCCTATACTTCCATCATCATCCCTAGAGAGAATCACCCCTGTCAGGACGAACATCGAGTGTGAGGTGGAGGAGGATGGTTGCGACCACATTTGGCACGAAGCTCAGTAGTAGTAGTTTAGTAGTGTACGGCTCTCTGGTGACCTGAAGTAACAGCAATGTCCAAACCCAGGTACTGAACCCCAAATATAATGAAAAAAGCTTTCTACAGGAAGATCTCGCTTCCAATCCCATCCCTGGGGCTCTACAGCTGATCCCCACAGGAGGAACGGCCATGAAAATGGACCAGCTTTCCAATATACAGCATGGCATTTATATATACTAATAAGATGTTTCTACCATCAGGGTGTGTAGAAAGTTGAGAGACACAGATGGAGGTAGGGACATAGGGCCGAGGCTTTAGTGCACCCCCCTCCACCCAACACATCACCCCAGGGGAGGGTCAAGCTGAAATTGTAGCAGTAGTCCTGGCTCCCAGCATTAGGATCCCTGGCACGTGCAGGGAATGTGTGCTGCTCCGGTCATGCAGGGGTTAATAATTCCCAGCAGGAGTGAGGTGCTGGAGCTTTGTCCTCAAATATCCCAGCAGAGGCCTGGGCAGTGACAAGGAGGAGGCAGGGAGGGAAGGAGGAAGAGGCTGAGCCTCAGGACAACTTCCCCCGTCAGGTAAGTACTACTACTACACGTACAGGACAGAGACTCCCATCCTCCACCCTAAGTACTACTACTACTACACGTACAGGACAGAGACTCCCATCCTCCACCCTAAGTACTACTACTACTACTACACGTACAGGACAGAGACCCCCATCCTCCACCATAACTACTACTACTACAGGCATAGGACAGAGATCCCCATCCTCCACCCTGACTACTACTACTACCCGTGCAGGCAAGAGCGCCCCCCTCCCACCATAACTACTACTACTAACACGTATGGCATGATAACCCCCATCCTAACCCCTACTACTACTACTAACTACACGTACAAGACATGAGGACTCCCCTCCTCCACCCTACTCACTAACCTATACTACACTATAGGACATGAGACCACCCCCCATCCTACATCCTACACCCTAAGTACTAATACTCTACACGTACCGACAGAGGACTCCCCAATCCTCCACCAACTACTCTACTACACGTCAGGACAGAGACTCCCATCCTCCACCCTAACGACTACTACTCACCCGTGCGGACAGAAGACCCCCCATCTCCACCCTAACTACTACTACTACACGTATAGGCAGAGACCCCATCCTCCACCCTAACTACTACTACTACACGTATAGGACAGAGACCACCCCCATCCTCCACCCTAACTACTACTACTAACACGTGCAGGACAGAGACCCCCATCCTCCACCCTGACTACTACTACTACACGTACAGGACAGAGACCAACCCCCATCGCTGCCGCCATAACTACTACTACTACACGTAAGGACAAGAGAGCCCCCCATCCTACACCTAGTACTAAACGACACAGCGTACAGGACAGGACTCCCATCCTCCACCCTACACACTCCTACTACCCGTACATGACCGAGACTTTCCCATCCTCACAACCCTAACTACTACTACGTACTTTACACGTACAGGACAGAGACCCCCATCCCTTCCACCCTACCTACTATACTACTTACTACTACTAAACAAACGTACAGGACAGCGACCCATCCTCCACCCTGACTACTACTATACAGTATAGGCAGGAGACCGCCCACCCCCACCCCTCCACCTTGACTACTACTACTACACTAACATGACATAGACTCCCATCCTCCACCTAACTACTACACTTATAGACAGAGACCCCCATCCTCCCCCTGAACTACTTACTACTAAACACGTGCGGACAGGACCCCCACCCTCCCCCCTGAGCTACTCTACTCCGTACAGGACAAGACCCCCGACCCTCCACCCTGACTACTACTACTACATGTACAGGACAAGACCCCCCCATCCTCCACCCTGACTACTATACTACAAAACTACTAACACGTCCAGGAGTACAGAGACCCCCATTCTCCCCCCTAACTACTACTACTAACACTACATACAGAACCCCATCCTCCACCTACTACTAACTACTACACGTAATATAGACAGAGACTCCCATCCTACCCACCCAACTACTACTACTACAACGTACAGGACAAGAACCCCCCATCCTCCACCCTGACTACTACTCTACTACACGGTATCGGACAGAGACGCCCCATCCTCCCCCAAGTACTACTACTACCGACAGACGAGACTCCCCATCCTCCACCCTTACTACTACTACTACAACGTACAGGACAGGTAACCCCCATCCTCCACCCGACTCTCTCTACTTTCGGAAGAGCCGCCCATCCTCCACCCTACTACTACTCAACTATAGGACATAGATTCCCATCACTCCACCCTGATACTACTACTACACGTAATGGACCGAGATCCCCTCCTCCACCCTACTACTACTACTACACGTACAGGACAGAGACCCCCATCCTCCACCCTAACTACTACTACTACACGTGCCGGACTGAGCCCCCCATCCTCACCCTAACTACTACTCCTCACGTGCATACATAGAACCCCCATCCTCCACCCTAACTGCACTACTAAACTCAACCGTAAGGCAGAGGACCCCCATCATTCCACCCTCAGTAACACTACTACACGTACAGGACTAACCCCCATCTCCCCCCCATACTACTACTACAACGTACAGGACAGAAACCCCCCTCCTCCATCACCCTAAGTCTATCTACTACCTATGGACAGCAACCCCCACCCACCCTCCACCCTAATCTACTACTACTAGACACGTATAGTACATAAAACCCCCCACCCTCCACCCTACCTACTACTACTAACAACGTGCAGGACAGATACCCCCCCCTCCTCCACCCTGATACTAACTACTAACCACGTCAGGACAGAGACCCCATCCTCCACCCTGAGTACTACTACACGTATAGACAGAAGACCCCCAGCCTCCACCCTGACTATACTACTCGTACAGGAACAAGACCCCCATCCTCCACCCTAACTACTACCCTTATAGGACAGAGAAACCCCCATCCTCCCACCCTTACTACTACTCGACACTACAGGACAGAGACCCCCATCCTCCACCCTAGTACTACTACTGCTACACGTATAGGACGAGACCCACCACCCTCCACCCTAACTCTACTGACTACACTATAGGACAAGACCCCCCACCCTCCCCCACCCTACTACTACTACATACACGTATAGGAGAGAGACCCCCACCCTCCACCCTAACTACTACTACTACACGTATAGGACAGAGACCCCCATCCTCCACCCTAACTACTACTACACGTATGGGAGAGAGACCCCCATCCGCCAACCACCACTTATCTACACGTTATAGGACAGAGACCCCCATCCTAAGTACTACTACTGGGGTTGGTGCGATCCTGCACGTCCTTACTACTGGGTACCTGAGTTGGTGTATCCTCACATCCTACTTACTGGGGTACATGGGGGTGGTGGGGATCCTCCACACATCTCCTTACTATACTGGGGTACATGGGGGTGGTGGGATCCTCCCATCTTACTACTGGGGTAATTGGTGGTGTGGGATCCTGCACTTCCTTTACTACTGGGTACATGGGGGTGGGATCCTCCACAATCCTTCTACTGGGTAATGGGGGTTTGTGGTGATCCGCACGTCCTTACTACTGGGTACATGGTTTTTTGTCCCGCACGTCCTTACCTACTTACTGGGGTACCCCCCACCCACCCCCTGGGGGGGTGGTGGGATCCTGCACATCCTTACTACTGGGGTACATGGGGTGATGGGATCCTGCACGTCCTTACTACTGGGGTACATGGGGGTGGTGGGATCCTGCACGTCCTTACTACTGGGGCACCCTGCGTGGTGGATCCTCCGCCATCCTTACTACTGGGTACATGGGGTGGTGGGATCCTGCACATCCTATATGGGGAATGGGTGTGTGGGAATCACCCAGTGCCTTACTACTGGGGGGTAATGGGTGGTGGTGTAATCCTCACAGTCCTTGCTAGGGGACATGGTGGGTGGGTGGGGGGAGCACTGCACGTCCTTACTACTGCATGGGTTGGTCCTACATCGGCGGTGGGGTTGGTGGATCCCATTAGCTACGGTCGTTCTGGATCGCACTACTTAGATGGGGTACATGGGGGTGGTGGGATCCTCACCATTCCTTACTACTGGGGTACTGGGGGTGGTGGGATCCGCACTCCTTACTACGGGGGTAAAGGGGTGGTTGTGGGGATTGCACCCGCACGGGGTCTGGTGACCATCCTCTCACGGGGTACACTGGGGGTGTGGGATCTGCACAGTCCGTTACTACTGAGGTACTGGGGTGTTGTATTCCGCAATCCTTACTACTGGGGTTACATGGGGGGGGTGGGTAATCCCCGCACGTCTTAATTACTGGGGTACATGGGGCGTGTTGCGGATGCCCTGCAGCGTCCTTACTACTGGGGTACATGTGGGGGGTGTGGGATCACCTGCCGTCTTATTACTTGAGGTTACCTGGGGGTGGGTGGTGGGATCCTCCACATCGCTTCTACTGGGGTACATGGTGGTGGTGGGATCCTGCACTGCTTACTAACTGGGGTAACTGGTGGTTGGGATTCCTGACGTCCTTATACTGGGGGTACATGGGTGGATGGTGGGATCCTGCAGCGTCTTACTATGGGGTACATGGGGTGGGGGGATTCCTGCAAGTCCTGACTACTGGTCACGGGTGGGGTGTGGATCCCGTGCACTCCGTACTCATGGGGCATTGGGGGTGGTGGTGGATCCTGCACGTCCTTACTACTGGGGTACATGGTGGTGGGGTGGGATCCTGCACGTCTTACACTTTACTGGGGTGGACTGGCATACTGGGGTACCTTGGTGAGTGGGGGATCCTAGCACTCTACTAACTGGACGGGACATGGGGGGTGGGATCTGAACATCCTTACTATGGGGTACATGGTGGTGGTCGCACGTCTAGTTCATGTGATCATGCCTTACTACTGGCGGTACATGGGGTCGTGGGCATCCTGCACGTCCTGCTACTGGGTACTGGGTGCCGCACGTCGTACATGGTACATGGGTGGTGGGGGATCTCCCCCGCACGTCCTTCTACGTGGGGTACATGTGGTGTGGTGGATACCTGCACGTCCTATACTGTTACATGGGTATGTCCTCCGGCTATACTGGGGGTACATGGGGGTCGCTGGGATCTGCACGTCTAACGGTAATGGGTGGGTCCTGCTCCTTACTACTGTGGGTACATGCGGGGTGATGGAGATTCTGCAAGTCCTATCACTGGTACATGGGGGTGGTGGTGACCTTGACCGTCCTTACTACTGGGTTACAGGTGGGGTGGGGGATCCCTGCACTCCTACTAAGTTGGGTACATGGGTGTGGTGGGACTGCACTCCTTCTACTGGGTAAATGGTGTTGATGGGATCCCGCACGTTCTAGCTGTAGCGTATATTCCTGCGCCTGGTACGGAATGGGTGGTGGGATCTGAACTGTCCTCCTACTGGGGTACATGGGGTGTGAGATCCTGCAATCCATATACTGGGGTACATGGTGGTGGTGGGATCCTGCACGTCCTTACTACGTGGGCACAGGGTGGTGTGGGATCCTGCAACGTCTTATACTGGGGTACATGGGGTGGTGGGATCCTGCACGTCCTTACTACTGGGTACATGGGGGGGTGGGATCCCAGCACTCCTTACTCTGTGGTACATGGGGGGTGGATCCTCCAAGTCCTACTGGTAATGGGGGACTGCGTTATCTGGGACATGGGTGGTGGTGGGATCCTGCACGTCCTACTACTGGGGGGTACATGGGGGTGGTGGGGGGGATCCTCACGCCTACTACAGGGGTAAGTGGGGGTGGTTGGTCCTGCACGTCCTTATAATACTGGTGTACAATGGTGTGGTTGGGATCATCGCACTCCTTACTACGGCGTACATGTGGTGTGATCTGCACGTCCTACTAACTTGGGGCATGGGGTGGTGGGATCCTCCGCCTGTCCTTACTACTGTGAGTACATGGGGGTGGTGGGATCCCCGCACGTCCTTACTACGGGGTACATGTGGTGGTGGGATCCTCGCACTTCCTACTAGCTGGGTACTGGGGGTGGTGATCCCCAGTCCTTACTACTGGGGTAACATGGTGTACGATTGTGGGGATGGTGGGGGGATCCAGCATCCTTACTACTACTACTGGGTACATGGGGGTTGTGGGATCCCGCAGTCCTTACTACTGGGGTACATGGGGGTGGTGGGATCCTGCACGTCCTTACTACTGGGGGTACATGGGGGTGGTGGGATCCGCACGTCCTTACTACTGGGGTACATGGGGGTGGTGGGATCCCGCACATCCTTACTACTGGGGTACATGGGGTGGTGGGATCCTGCACATCCTTACTACTGGGGTACATGGGGGTGGTGGGATCCTGCACGTCCTTACTACTGGGGTACATGGGGTGTGGTCCCGCACATCCTTACTACTGGGTACATGGGGGTGGTGGGATCCCGCACGTCCTTACTACTGGGGTACATGGTGGTGGTGGGATCTCTGCAACGTCCTTACTACTGGGGTAACATGGGGGTGGTGGTATCCTGCACTCTTACTATGGGGTACATGGGGGTGTGGATCCGCACGTCCTTACTAACTGGGGTACATGGGGGTGGTGGATTCCTGCACGATCCTTACACTCTACTGGGGTATGGGGTGTGGGATCCCGCACTCCTATACTTGGGTAACATGGGGGTGGTGGGATCCTGCACATCCTTACTACTGGGGTACATGGTGGTGGTGGGATCCTGCACATCCTTACTACTGGGGTACATGGGGTGGTGGGATCCTGCACGTCCTTACTACTGGGTACATGGGGTGGTGATCATGCACGTCCTTACTACTGGGGTACATGGGGTGGTGGGATCCTGCACGTCCTTACTACTGGGGTACATGGGGTGTGTGGTATCCTGCACGTCCTTAATACTGGGGACATGGGGTGGTGGGATCCTGCCGTCCTACTACTGGTGTACATGGGGGTGGGATCCTGCACGTCCTTACTACTGACTGGGGTACATGGGTGGTGGGATCCTGCACGTCCTACTACTGGGGTACATGGTGGTGGTGGGATCCTGCACATCCTTACTACTGGGGGTACATGGGGGTGGTGCACATGACACTACACATACATACACTGCACGCATACATTACACCTGCACAGACATAACACTAGACATACAACACACCTACATCCAGCACAACATAACTACACACACACTACAACCACTACATACAGCGCTCACATACATACACTGCGCACATACATACACTGCGCACATACATACACAGCGCACACATACATACATGCACCTAACACAAGCGCACACATACATACACTGCGCACACATACATACACTGCGCACCCCACTCAGTCTACGATGCTCTCTGTTGCACCTTTATACCTCCTTCCCTCGGTCACTCTTTGCCTCTTCTTGCAGAGCGCCGTCAGGTGTCTGACTACTCCATCCGTCTCTACCAGGACTCTGAACTACCATGTGGCCCGGGATCGGTTTTGTCAAGGGCTCCTAGAGCACATTAATATCGCCTTCCGCCACGCATACACCAGCCACAGATCTGGCTGCCCACCTTGCTTGTATTAACCCTTCCTGCCTTGGGCCTTGTGTCTCTCGCCTTATTGGTCCCTGCGGCTATCATGGCCGTACTTGTTTTATGGTTTTGCTCCCGTTACATGTACACGTCCTATGTAATTACGTTACGCCCTCTCTGACGACATTTGGACATCAATAAATATTTACCTACAGCGGACGTTCGCTTTGCTGGTGGGGAGGAGACACAGCGGGGTGGAGTGGGTGAAGTGGGGGGGGGGGGTGGGAACAATCGCTCTGCTCTCCATCTTCTGACCCCGGGGGAGAGAGAGAAACACGCTGGAACGAAGGCGTCATGGCCACCAAGCATCGAGGCAAAGGGATCGCCAAGTCTTATTGCGAGGGACCCCATTGACTTTGCCCGGAGGAGAGAGCTGCGAGGCCGTGGTCCTGTCCAACACGGTACCACAAATAAACTGTCCACCAAGATGTACGAGAAGCTCGGTTCAGCAGACCACACGTTCCACAACCAGGGTTCCTGGGCAGTTCCTGGACTTCATATTCCTGGCCTATCGAATCGACATCCCAGGTGCGTAGCTGAGGTCCAACAATGTAATGTTACACAATAATCTCATGTGAACAATCCTTTAAAAAAATCAGAAGTCATGCATTGGCTACCAAATTAAAGAATCAGGCTGGTAGTTGTGTAGTTTTAAGGAGTCACTTACAGGCGGATGAGACCGATTGTCAGGTGCAAAGGACGGGAAAGAAAAAGGGGAAGAGTGAAACCTAAAGTCTACGACAGAGCGTCTGCCTGATGATGGAGGGTCTGACCCCAGGAAGCTCCCCATCAATGTGATCAAAGAAAAAGTATGTGATTATCAATATCCATATCACAACAATCTCGAGTGTGTGTGACATACCACCACCTGACCATCCCACCACTGGACCATCGAGGTCTCCCTAGATCGGTCAGGATGAGAATACAAACCCAAGGGACGCACACCAAGAATATAAGAACGGAGGGAAACAAACAAAATAAAACAGTCAACAACAAGCAATAACCACAACGGGCGACATTCTTCTACAATTTATTCAGAGAGTGAAAGGCGGGCCTCCCCTTGTCTAAATTCTAAATTTATGTTATCCAAACAGGAAAATTACATGGAGGGAGACGGGGAGACCACCCATGTGTGTAGGTGAGTGACGTCATCGCGTAGGCTTATCTCTAACTTAGAAGCCTCCAGAAGAGGCGAACGTCCATCGCTCTACGCACTTGTCCTTACGTCCGCCCCTCTCTTACTATACGTTCGTGAGTAGATTGTGAAGATCCACCAAGGGGGAGGGACATTCATTCTCTACATATCAGTGGTCACAAGTTTTTCTGTTTTTCATGACTATAATAATTGTGATAGATTCGCACTGAAGGATTAAAACCTCTGACTTACCACGGGTGGATGATGATATTCTTACCCAAAAAGTGCGAACCCGGAGAATCTCTATATCCGGTCCTTGTGCTGGATTCCAGTTCCTTGTACTGTATAAATGCTCTGCCATAGTACTTGGGCTTCTCTTGAGAGATAAAGGGTATCACCTGACGAGATACAAAGGTAGTCACCTGGAAGGTTCTCACTCACAAGCTGCCCTGTACGGCGGTACTTAATGGGATTTCGTGCCTACATAGATGGGGTTGGGATCAGTTGTGCAGAGTGCAGGTGGACACGTGGGCTGATCTCATCTAGAATGAGCGACTGGCCACAAAAAAGCAGCTAAGTAACGAACCAAACCAGAGTGGCCACCATTACACGAAGGTTGTAAAGTCCGAAAAATGTGGAAAACTCTACAGAATAATGTCTCACATGGGAGCGGGCCACCCCACACCATCTTCCTCCCCCCCACACCCATCCTCCCTCCAGGCTTCACGTTAGAACCAGCCGTTCAACCTTTTCTACACACACATGGACACGGTGGTTGGACACAGATCTCAAATTTGACTCCATCAGACACAGGCGGATTTCCTCCCCTGGTTGTAAGGTCAATTCTTGTGTTTTGGTGTGGTCCTTGGCAGCAGTTTCCTTAGTGGAGATGTTTTCCTGAAGCTGCTGACCACGTTCCTCCTCTACCAGTGATTGTGGGTCGCGAGACCTCTGTGCGGCAGTGACCTCTCCTCGTCCTCTGCAGCAGAGGGGACTCTCATCCTCTGCAGCAGAGGGGACTCTCATCCTCTGCAGCAGTCCGCAGCAGAGGTGACTCTATACTCCGCAGCGCTCCTCAGCGTCCGGAGTAGCCCAGCAAGTCCTCCTTATAACTCGCAAGAGTACTCTTGTGTCCTTGCTCTCCTGGGTACGCCTCCTCATGTCAGACAGTTTCTTGTAGTGTAGCAGTTGATGATTTTTGCCCTACCCACTAGGGGACGACACTTACAACAGATTCGCAATTTTCGGCTAACCTTCATGTCTTACAGTAGATGATGGCCGCCTGGGTTTTTCTTTACTTGGTCTGCCTTTTTTGTTGGATGGCGCCCTCAGGGTGGAAGCAAGCAGTGGACTCTAGGCCAGTGTTTTTGGGTACTATGGTGGGAACAGATGTTGGCTCTTTTGATGCTTCATCTGGGATCACAGAACATAGTATAAACGCGCTAGCCTGGGTCATAGAGAGACAGCAAGGCAGGTGACAAGGAGCCGCTGCGGGAGCAAGTAGGTAAGGAGTATTATTTTTTTTTAGCTTGGATACTACCTAAACTAGTGGGGGTCATGGCTGTTGGCTACAACCTACTCGGGGGCATATTCAAATTGTATGGCTCCCAACGAATACACTTTTACAATTGTGACTCTGGCCTCTCTCAAGCCAAAAAAGGTATCCTGATCCCTCCCTATGCCGATCTATCTACCTACCTCACCTATCACTCTTGTCAAGGCCTGGTTGTCATCCATTTTCCCTCAGTGTTCCGGGGGTTTTCTCAGTTACGGCTGCCAGGTTTCGTTTTTTCATGGACCTATGCCATTTATCACAGGACTTGGAGCCTAGCGAACCCGTTGGTTTTTCTTGGATGGGATACATCATAGATATCGGTTGGGTCAGAGTTTGGACTGGATAATATCTTGATGACAAATGTTGAAAAATGCTTGTGATGAAGGAACTTCATAAAATAAGCAAAACTACTGTAAGTGCACCATGGCCAAACACATGGGCAGACATTCAGAGACGTGGGGCGGTGTACATCGAGAAGAATAGGAGCTGCTCTTAGACCCGATACGAAGCGTGGAGGAGATGACCACTTCCATGGTCGGAGCTTCATCACGTGTCCGATCATCTCTGTCATACGCAAAGGACAGAACAAAGAACTGCTTTCTAAGCTTTCCTCTGGCTCCTTAGCGCTAGTAAGTAAGATCCAATGAAATCTTTTATAATTGTAATGCTGAAAGCCATTATACCGCATATACTCAAGTTAAGCTGAATCACGTAGAAGCCGTGGCCCTCTAATTTTACACAAAAAACTGGGAACTATTGACTCGCCAGTATAAGCCGAGAATGGGAATGCCATGGTCCACAGCCCCACGAGTATTAGCCAGCCACTGCCCCATAAGTATATAGCCAGCCCTGCCCCACAGTAGATAAGCCTGCCAGCCCCATATCCCACAGTGATAGCAGTCCTGTTCCCCAGTATATAGCCTGCCAGCCCCTGCCCAGTATACAGACCCTGAGCCCATGTCCCCAATACTATAGCCAGGCAGCCCTGCTCCGAGTAATAGGCAAGTGCCCCTGTCCTCCAGTAGTATAGCCTGCAGCCCATGTCCACACGTATAGTAGAGACCATCCCGGTCCTGCCCAAGCCACGCCCCGCCCCAGGTAATAGCCTGCAGCCATGCCCCATATAAGCTGCAGCCCATTCCCCAAATATATACGCCGAGCATCCTGCCCCAGTATATAGCCTGCAGGCCATGCCCAGTACAATATAGCTGCAGCCATGTTCCCCAGTATATAGCCCGCACCCCTGCCGCAGTATATAGCCTGCCACGCCCCATAGTATTAGCTTGCAGCCACCTGCCAATAGTATAATAGCCATATCTGCCCCACAGTAATATAGCCTTCCGACCATCGCCCAGGTCCCCTGTATAGCCACAGCCCCTGTCCCGTATATCGCCTGCCAGCCCATATCCCATATTAGCCACATGCCCTGCCCAGTATATAGGCCGCAGCCCGAGGTCCCCCAGTATTAGCTCCCAGCCCATAGCCAGTCCCCTGTATAGCCAGCAGCCCCTGTCCCAGTATACAGCCTGCAGCCCATATCCCCCAGTATATAGCCAGCAGCCCCTGCCCCAGTATATAGCCTGCAGCCCATGTCCCCCAGTATATAGCCTGCAGCCCCTGCCCCAGTATATAGCCAACCCCCCATCCTGTCACGCAGCCAGTTGATGAAACATTTAAAAAAAATCAAAACTCACCTTTCCAGTGGCCCCTGCAGGTCTTCTGTGTGATCCGTCTGTCAGCGGCAGGCTGAAAAACTCGGCTTATACTCGAGTA
Source organism: Engystomops pustulosus (assembly GCA_019512145.1). Lineage (NCBI taxonomy): Eukaryota > Metazoa > Chordata > Amphibia > Anura > Leptodactylidae > Engystomops > Engystomops pustulosus. The sequence goes on from WNYA01001111.1 coordinate 24,416, forward strand.
TACACACTATATAACACACTATACACACACTCACTATATAAGTAATGACCTGGGGAGTCCTTATTAGTGACCACATCCTGAGTGATAAGCGTCAAACTGAAGAATTACATCCGGAGGTCTGCAGAAGAATCCATCATGTTCGGTAGGTGGGACCATTGAGCCTGGACTATGGTCTGCAGCAATTTAATGTAGTGTCAAGCCACATGAGGAGATTCTCTGTGCTGGAGTGAAACTGGACCCCAATGCTGTACCTCAGAACTGAGACAAGAAGTCCAAAATAAAGGGCTCATTTGTATTTGTATTTTCTTGAATTGAAGACAATGTGCTCCACCTTCATGAGGATGTGCAGGACGTCCTGCGGAGAACCTACATTTATAGTGTTTCTCAAAATGTCATTTAAGTTAAATCGGATCAATCCCCAAGTGTGAGATATGAGCTACAGTTTGGATAAGTCAGCTTACAGCTACACATCCTTATTACTCCATATCACTCCATATTACTCCATATTACTCCATATCACTCCATATTACTCCATATTACTCCATATTACTACATATTACTCCATATCACTCCATATCACTCCATATCACTCCATATTACTACATATTACTCCATATCACTCCATATCACTCCATATCACTCCATATCACTCCATATCACTCCATATCACTCCATATTACTCCATATTACTCCATATCACTCCATATTACTCCATATCACTCCATATCACTCCATATCACTCCATATCACTCACCATATCACTCCCACTCCATACACTCCATATCCTCCATATCACTCCATATACTCCATTCTTACTCCATATACACTCCTATCACTCCATATTCTCCATCTTACTCCTATTTACGTCCATATTTAACTCCATAAATCACTCATATCACTCCATATCACTCCCCCTTCCCCCAACACTCCATATCACTCCATATCACTCCATAATCACTCCATATCACCCATATCACTCCATATTCTCCATACACTCCATATTACTCATAATCACATCACTCATATCACCCATATCACTCCATATTACTCCTATTAACTCCATATCACTCCATATCACTCCATATCACTCCATATTACTCCATATCACTCCATATCACTCCATATCACTCCATATCACTCCATATCACTCCATATTACTCCATATTACTCCATATTACTTAATTACTGAGAACTTCCCGTTACTTACACCTTAACATAAAACTTTGTAAGCTGACATTTCCCAGCATTCCCGGCTCGTTTGGGACTGCTGCGGTGACTGCTGATGTGATTGCCATTCTCTATATCAGATTCTGTGTTGCATTTGGATTTATGAAAAAAACAAGCTGCACTCAGTATTATACTAGTGGGACATCTCTGCACAATCCAGTCTAGAGAGCACAGCCGGGGTCCGGGCGGTGGGCAGCAGTCCAGCCCGTGAAGCCACCTCCTCATCATCGTGCACATCCTGTTTACTTTGTATCAAATGATAGTAAATCATTAAAAAGCTTTTGTCGTATATTAAACTGAATCCAGGGACAGGGTCTGGCTTCAAGCGTCTTGAAGAGCAGTGACACTCCGAGTCACATGACCTCCAGGCCAAATCCAGGTGGGTAATCTTCAAAGTTTTGGGTCTGTTGGTCCCTCCATGAATCCAATATAATTTCTCACCTGGGAATACAACTACTGACTGATGTTAACGAGGCAAACATTGGTAGGGTGGAGGGGGGGTCCGACTCTACCGGTGGCTGGAGGACCACAAAGCTGTATCATCATTTTCTTTGTCGTCTCTTTTCTATTTCTTTTTCCCTTTTCTCTTCCCTTTTTCTCTTTCTTGCTCTTTTCTCGTCTACTTTTTCTGATCCTTCTCATTTCTCTTGTACCAAAGTTCGATCTGCGCCTCTGGTTCTGATGGTGGAACTGGTCGACCAGCCGTGATGACTCCGCCCTCTGTGTTATGTCATGCAGGACGTATTATCTTAGGTCCTGGTAACCGGAGATACATCAGAACCTCTGCATGAGAAGCTCCATCAGTAGCCGTTACCAGAGATTCCATGAAAATCCATGGAGAATAAGTCCATCGTAATAATGGAGGCTGGTACAGAAGCCAAACCAAGTCCATGGGATCTTTGGGGGTCACTAAAAATATCTGATGCTCCTAAAAGTAAGCAGAACATTGCAGGCCCTCTACTACTGCCTTAGTGTCTTCTCTTACAGGATGTCCGGATACTACATCCGTCTCTACAAGACCTCGGACTACCACATGGTAAGAGACATCTTTGCTCGAGGTACCAGAGAACACATTGGAGCTGCCTTCTGCCGTTCGCTAAGTCTTCCTCAGATTTGGATCCCGTCCTTGGTGGTGACCTGGCTCCCTCTCCAGATCACCGGATCACCTCTTATTTCTACATTGGCCGCCATCACGATCCTGGGCCTGGTCTGGTACGTCAGTAGACACAGCCTCACCGTCTACGTTGACCACAGCTTGGAAGATGATCTGCTGGACATCCAGGAGTATTATCTACCATCTGCTGACCGCTGCTTCTGGGTGGCGAGGCGGACGGGGAGGTTGTAGGGACAGTGGCAGCCGGCTCCATTACTGCAGCCCGGAGGAGAGAAGCTGATGGAGCTCAGGAGATTATCCGTCATCCAGAGATACAGAAGACAAGGAATAGCCGGAGCCTTATGTCGGAAGTCATGGACTTCACCCGGAGGAGAGGCTACCGGGCAGTCGTCCTGGACACCGCATTGTATCAAACTGGTCCCATTATTCTGTATGAGAATATGGGGTTCAGGAGAATCGGATACTGCTACACAGACGCCTTCTGTACAAGAATCATGGGTCTTACAGATGTGCGTTATCAGTATAATATCCCAGACCAGAAGTAATGTACATGATGTATCCCATAATAAAGAGCAAGCAAGCCTACCACGTGTGTGTATCCATGATCAGGTACATAGGGGGCAGTATTATAGAAGATATATGCCTGTACATAGGGGGCAGTATTATAGAAGATATATCCCTGTACATAGGGCATTATTAGTAGTTATAATCCCTGTACATAGTGGGCAGTATTAATAGTAGTTTATATTCCTGTACATAGGGGCGATATTATATAGTTATATTCTTGTAACGAGAGGCATATTATAGTAGTTATATTCCTGTACATAATGGGCAGTATTATAGTAGTTTATATCTTGTACATAGGGGCAGTATTATAGTAGTTATATTTCCTGTACATAGGGGGCAGTAATTATAGTCAGTATATGCCTGTACACCTAGGGGGCATTATGATAGTAAGTTATATTCTTTACATATGGGCATTATTATGTAGTAATTTCCTGTACATAGGGGCATTATTTATAGTAGTTTATTCCTGTACATGGGGGGCAGTATTCTAGATTTATATTCTTGTACATATGGGGCACGTTGTTATTATAGTATTTAGATTCTTGTACATAGGGGGCAGTATTATCGTAGTTCTAGCCTGTACATAGGGGGCAGTATTATAGTAGTGTATATTCTTGTACATAGAGGGCAGTATTATATAGGAGTTTATATTCCTGTACATAGGGGGCAGTATTATAGGTTATTTCATTCTTGTACAGGGGCAGTATTAAATTAAAAGTTAAGTTTTTATTTCCTGTACATAGGGGGCAGTAATAATAGTGGTTTATTCCTGTACTAAGGGGGCGTATTATAAGTAGTTAAATTCCCTGTACATAGGGGGTAGTATTATAGTAGTTATATTCTTGTACCTAGGGGGCAAGTAATTATATAGTAGTTTATATTCTTGTACATGGGGCAGTATTATAGTAGTTATATTCTTGTACATAGTGGCGTATTTATGTAGTTATATTCCTGTACAAGGGGGCAATATTATAGTAGTTATATTCCTGTACATAGGGGGCAGTATTATAGTAGTTATATTCTGTCCATAGGGGCAGTATATATAGTTTTATATTCCTGTACATTAGGGGTCAGTATTTTTTTTTTTATAGTAGTTTACTTCCTGTACATAGATGCAGTATGATAGTAGTTATCTTCCTGTACATGGGGGCAGTATTATAGTAGTTTATTCTGTACATGGGGCAGTATAGTAGTTATCTCCTGTACATTAGGCAGTATTTAGTAGTTAGTATCCTGTACTAGGGGGCAGTATTATAAGTAGTTATAATTTCTTGAACATAGGTGCAGTAGTATTATTATATTCTTGTACATAGGGGGCATATTTAGTAGTATATTCCTGTACTAGGGGGCAGTAAATTATAAGTAGTTATATTCTGAACATAGGGGCAGTTTATTTATTATATATTTCCTTACATAGGCCTTATATAGTAGTTTATCTTGAACATAGGGGCATATTAGAGTAGTTATATTCCTGTACATATAGTGGCAGTAGATATATTATATTCCTTGAACGAGGGGCGTATTATAGGAGTTAACTTTCTTGTTTCTTGTACATAGGGGCAGTATTATAGTATGTTTATTCGCTGTAACATAGGGGGCAAGTATTATCGTAGATTATATTCTTGAACATAGGGGGCCGTATTATAGTGTAATATTTCTTGTTACCATAGGGGGCAGTATTATAGATAGTATACTTCTTGTACATAGGGGACAGTATTATAGTAGTTAATATTCCTTGAACATAGGGGGCAGGAATATAGTAGTTATATTCTTGTACATAGGGGCAAGTATTATAGTAGTTAGCATTCCTACATAGGGGCAGTATTTAGTAGTTTCGTTCCGTACATAGGGGCAGTATTATGTATATATTCTTGTACATAGGAGGCAGTATTCTAGTAGTTATATTCCTGTACATAGGGGCATATTATAGTAGTTATATTCCTGTACATAGGGGGGCGTAACATTATGTAGTTATAATTCCTGTACATAGGGGCCGTATTATAGTGTAGTTATATTCCTGTACATAGGGGCGTATTATATATTATATTCTTGTCATATGGGTTAGTATTATAGTACAGTTATATTCCTTTAATAGGGGCAGTATTATAGTATTATATTCTTGTACAATGGGGGCATTATAGTAGATTATTTCTGTACATAGGGGCATAATTATAGTAGTTTATATTCCTGTACATAGGGGGCAAGTATTATATAGTTATATTCTTGTAACATAGGGGGTCAGTATTAAGTAATTATATTCTTGTACATCGAGGGCAGTATTATAGTATTATTTCCTTGTATAAACATGGGGGCAGTATGATAGTATTCTTTCTTGTAACTAGGGAGCATTATTATAAGTCTGTAATATTCTGTACATAGGGGCAGTTGATAGAGTTATATCCTGTACCGAGGGGGTATATCGTAGTATATCTTGTACTATGGAGGGGCAGTATGATAGTAGTTATAATTCTTGCACATAGTGGGCATTATTTAGTAAGTTAATTCCTTTACATAGGGGGCATATTATAGTAGTTATATTCCTGTACCTAGGGGGCAGTATTATAGTAGTTATTTCATTTACTAGGGGGCATTATATAGTATTCTATCCTGTCATAGGGGGCAGTATTATAGTAGTTATATTCTGTACATAGGGATTATTATAGTAGTTATGTCCGTAGCAAGGAGCAGTATTATCGTCTTTATATTCCTTGTACCATAGGGGCAGTTATTTTATAGCATTATATCCTGTTACATAGGGTGCATGTTTTATAGTAGATTATAATTCTGTACCTAGTGGGCCTAATTATAGTAAGTTATATTCCTGTTACATAGGGGCAGTAATTATAGTAGTTAATTCCTGTACATAGGAGGCAGTATTATAGCAGTTTATATTCCTGTACATAGGGGCCTATTATAGCCGTTATATTCCTCGTACATGGGGGCATTTTAAATAGTATTATATTTCCGTTACATAGGGGCATTATTGTAGTAGTTATATTCCCTGTACATAGGGGGCAAGTATTGGTAGGAGTTTATTCCTTACATGGGCAGTATTATAGTAGTTATATTTCCTGTACATAGGGGGCAGTATTATAGTAGTTATATTCCTGTACCTAGGGGGCAGTATTATAGTCTTAATGCCTGTACATAGGAGGATAGTATTATAGTATTATATTCTTGATACATGGGGGCAGTACTTATAGTAGTATATTCCTGTACATAGGGGGCATATTATAGTAGTTATATTACTGTACATAGTGCAGTATTATAGTATTATCTCCCTTACATAGGGCATGTATTATAGTAGTTATATTCTTGTACCTAGGGGGCATATTATGTAAGTTATATTCTGTACATGGGGCAGTATTATAGTATTTATATTCCTGTACCTAACTGTCAAACTCATATTCTAGTAGTATATTCCTGTAGCTAGGGGGCAGTATTATAGTAGTTAATTCTTGTACAAGGGGGCATATTATAGTAGTTATATTCCTGTACATAGGGGTCTTATTATGTATTTATATTCCTGATACATGGGGGCAGTATTATAGTATTTATATTCCTGTACTAGGGGGCATGTTATAGTAGTTATATGCTTTACATAGGGGTTAGTATTTCAGTAGTTAGATTCTGTACATAGAGGGGCATATTATGTACTTATATTCCTTGTACATAGAGGAAGTATATAGTATTATATTCTTGTCCAATGGGGGGCATTATTATAGTAGTTATATTCTTGTACCTAGGGAGCTTATTATAGTAGTTATCTTCTGTACATAGGGGCAGTATTTCTAATTTTATTCCTTTACCTATTGGGCCCGTATTAGTATTTATATTCTTGTACATGGGGCAGTATTTATATAGTTATATTCTTGCAACATAGGGGCATTATTATATAGTTAATATTCCTGTACATAGGTGGCGTATTATAGTAGTTATATATTCCTTGTACCTAGGGGCAGATTATAGTAGGTTAGATTCTTGTACATAGGGGGCAGTATTATAGTAATTATTTCCTGTACAAGGGGGCAGTTATTATAGTATTTTATATTCCTGTACATAGGGCTTATTATAGTAGTTATATTCCTGTACATAGGAGCAGTATTCTAGCAAGTTATATTCCTGTACATATGGGGCCGTATTATAGCATTTATCTTCCTGTACATAGGGGGCAGTTTTATAGTAGTATATTCCTGTACCTAGGGGCAGTTATATAGCATTATATTCCTGTAACATAGGGGGCAGTATTATAGTAGTATATTCCTGTACATAGGAGGCAGTATATAGCTTCTATTCCTGTACATAGGGGCAGCTATTAGAGCAGTTATATTCCTGTTACATAGGGGCAGTTTTTATAGTGTATCTTCCTGTTACATAGGGGGCAGTATTGTGTAGTTATATCCTGTACCTAGGGGGCAGTATTGTAAGTATGTTAATTCCTGTCATAGGGGGCAGTATTATAGTGTTATATTCCTAGTACATAGGGGGCGTATTATAGTAGTTATTTCCTGTACATGGGCAGTATTATATTATGTTATATTCCTTGAACATGGGGGATGTATTATATGAGTTATATTCTTTTACATAGGGGGGCATATTATAGTAGTTTATATTCCTGTACATAGGGCAGTATTATAGTAGTTATATTCCTGTACATATGGGGCAGTAATTATAGTAGTTATATTCCTGTACTAGGGGATAGTATTATATTATTATATTCTTGTACATAGGGGCAGTATTATAGTAGTTATATTCCTGTCATAGGGGGCAGCTATTATAGTAGTTTATATTCCTGTCCAAAGGGGGCATATTATAGTAGTTATATTCCTGTACCGAGGGGGCAGTATTTAGTAAGTTATATTCCTTGTACAAAGGAGGGGCATTAATTATAGTATTATTTCCTTACATCAGGGGGCAGTATAGAGTAGTTAATTCCCTGGTAACCTAGGGGGCAGGATTATAGTAGTGGATCTTCTTGTACATAGGGGGCAAGTATTTATAGAGTATTATATTCCTTACATAGGGGGCCCCCCCAGTATTATAGTATTATATTCCTGTACCTAGTGGAGTATTATCGTAGTTCTATTCCTGGCATAGGGGGCATTGTTATAGTAAGTTAAATATTACTGTACATAGGGGACAGAATTATAGTAGTTTTATATGCCTGTACATGGGGGCAGTATTATAGTAGTTATATTCTGTACATAGGGATATTATAGTATATATATTCCTTTACATAGGAGTCAGTATTATAGTAGTTATACTCCTGTACATAGGAGGCAGTATATAGTAGTGATATTCCTGTACATAGGGGGCAGTTATTTAGTAGTTATATTCCTGTATAGGGGCAGTATTATATTCGTTATATCCTTGCATAGGGGGGGGCAAGTAGTATAGTATTATTTTCCGTACATAGGGGGCGATATTATAGTAGTTATTTCCTGTACATAGGGGGGCATTATTATAGTAAGTTTATTCCTGTACATAGGGGGGCAGTATTATAGTAGTTATATTCTTGTACATAGGGGGCAGAAATATTATATTAGATTCTATTCCTGTCCATAGGAGGCAGTATTATCGAGTGTTATATTCTTTACATAGGGGCAGTATTATAGTAGTTCTATTCTCTACATGGAGCAGTAGTATAGTATTATATTCCTAGTACATAGGGGGCAGTATTTAGTAGTTATATTTCCTGTACATAGGGGCTTTATAGTTATTGTATATTCTTTTACATAGGGGCAGTATTATTCAGTAGTTTATTCTTGTACCTAGGGGCATGTTTATAGTAGTTATAGTTCCTGTACATAGGGGCAGATATTATAGTACGTATATTCTTGTAAACTAGGGGCAGTATATTATAGTGTATTATACTGTAATAGGGGCAGATTTTAGTATAGTAGTTATATCGCTGTAACATAGGGGAGTTTCAGTATTAATCTTAGTAGGCACGTATATTAGTAATTCTGTCATAGGGAGGAAGATTAGTATGGAGTATATAGTATTCTACTCTTGTACATAGGGGGCAGTATGTATTTCCTTCATAGGACAGTAAAGAATTATATTCTTGTACATAGGGGGGCAGTGTATAGTAGTTATATCCATGTACTAGGGGCAGTTTATAGTAGTTATATTCTTGTACATAGGGGCAGTATTATAGTAGTTATATTCATATGGAGATTATAGTATTCTCATAGGGCAGATTATAGTAGTTATATATTCCTGTCTAGGGTGCAGTATTTATAGTTATATTTTTATAGAGGGAGAATATAGTAGTAAATTCCGTTACATAGCGGGGCAGTATATGTAGTTACATTCTTGTAAATAGGGGGCAGTATTATAGTAGTGTTATAATTCCTGTACATAGGGCAGTATTATAGTAGTTATTTCGTGTACAAAGGCATATATTGTATTCCTGACATAGGGAGGCAGTATTTATAGTAGTTAATCATTTACCTACATAGGGGGCAGTATATAGTAGTTATATTCGTACATAGGGGTGCAGTGTTATAGTAGTGTATATTCCTGTACATTAGGGGGCAGTCATGATGTGGTATACGACAAGGCTATTATAGTAGTTATATCCTGTACTAGGGGGCAGTATATCTTAGTTATTAATTCCTGTTATAGGGGGCAGTTATTAGTAAGTTATATTCTGTACATAGGGCCAGTATTATAGTAGTTATATTCTCGTACACGGTAGTGTGTTATCGAGACTAGGCGTATTTATTATAGTTATATTCCTGTACATAGGGGCAGTTTATAGTAGTTTATATACCTTGTACATAGGGGGCAGGATTTATGTATTATATTTCTGTACATATGGGTGGCAGTTATTTAGTAGTTATATTCTTGTACTAGGGGGCAGTAGATTATAGTATTTCCTGTACAAGGCAGTTTATATTATATCCTTACATAGGGGGCGTATTATAAGTATATATTCTGTACATAGGGGGGCAGTATAGGTAGTTATATTCTTGTACATAGGGGCAGTATTATAGTAGTTAATTCTTGTACTAGGGGCGCATTATAAGTAGTTATATTATTCGTACATAGGGGCAGTTTATTTTATAGTAGTTATTATTCCTGTACAAAGGGGGCAGTATTATATAGTAGTTTATATTCCTGTACATAGGGGCGAGTTATATAATTGGTAAGGGAATTATTTATACCTGTAAATAGGACAGTACGTAGTGCCACCAGCTGTTATACATAAGACAGGAAGTCAAACAGTCATGTAAGTATCTTGTATGTTGCAGTAGTCAGTAGATTGCCACGTTCAGTACATATAGTTTCGTAGTCTAAGTTCCGAGATTCAGTATTCAGTCCAGACCAGTAAAGAGTGCGTACATGGGCACTATGATAGTAGTTCTTTAAGGGCGCTTATATATTCTTTGTACATAGGAGGCAGTATTATAGTAGTTAATCCTGTACATAGGGGACAGTATTATAGTAATTTTATTCTTGTACAGGAGATTAGATACTGGTAAGGTGCATATAGTAGTTTAATTCTTAGGCTTTATTTTATATTTCCTGTACATGGGGCAGTATTATAGTCTAGTTTATTTCTGTTACATAGGGCAGTAATTTATAGTGTATATCCTGTACGATAGGTGGCAGTAGTATATAGTGTTATATCTCTGTACATAGGGGGGCTGTTATAGTAGTTAATATTCTTGTAATCAGAGGGAGTATTATAGTAAGTTAATTCCTGTACTAGCGCAGATATATACTGGTCATAGGGCATGTGATATAGTTATATTCCTGTTACATAGGGGCAGTATTATAGTAGGTTAAATTTGTACATAGGGGCAAGTATTGTATTGTAGTTATTATTCTGTACATACGGGTAGTATTTATAGTGTTTATTCCTGTACATAGGGGGCCAGTATTTGTGTTATATCTTGTAATGGGAGGCAGTATTATAGTAGTTATATTAATAGATATATATTACCTTGTTACATAGGGCGCAGAGTATATAAGTAGCTTATATTCCGTGTTACAGGAGGGCAGTATTATAGTAGTTATATTCTTGTACATAGGGGCAGTATTATAGTAGTTTTTATTCCATGTACATAGGGCGAGCTATTATCAGGAGTTTTATTCTGTACCATAGCGGATAGTATTAGTAGTAGTTATATTCCTGTACATAGTGTTGCAGTATTATAGTAGGTTATAGTTCTTGTACTAGGGGGCAGTATTATAGTAGTTATATATCTGTATAATAGGAGGCAGTATTAGTAGTAGTTATATTCCTGTCATAGGGGGGCCGCAGTCTAGTATTAGTAGTCAGTTATATTCTTGTAATAGGGGGCAGTGATATGTATATGTTATATTCTGTAGCATACGGGACAGTATGTATAGTAGTTATATTCTTGTACATAGGGGGCAGTAGTAGTAGTTATATTCCGTAGCATAGGGGGGGCAGTATATGTAGTTATATTCTACTGCACATTAAGGGGCAACGTTATTATAGTAGTTATAGCTGTACAGGGTAGATAAGGGCTAGTTTATTCTGATGGGCAGTAGTTATAGTTCCGGTAATTCGCATAGGGGGCAGTATTAAGTGTTATGATACTTGTACTAAGGGGCAGTATATAGTAGTTATATTCTGTACATATGGGAGCAGTATTATAGTAGTTATATTCCTGTACCTAAGGGGCAGTATTATAAGTTATTCTGTTAGGGGGGGGAGTAGTTTTGAGTTCCTAGGTACATTTTAGGGGAGACGAATATTTGAATAGGGATAGTATAGATATCTTCATGGGGCTGTTTACTACTAGGGGCAGTATTATGATAGTAATTCTTGTAGGCATAGGGGGTATGTATATTAGTTCTATACCTGTACATGAGGGGGCAGTAGTATAGTAGTATAATATTCCCTTATCATAGGTGGGCGTATTATAGTAGTATATTTTGTAATCAGTGGGCAATTATAGTAGTTATTTCTTGTACGAGGGGCTGTATTATAGTAGTTATATTCCGGTACCATAGAGGGCAGTATTATAGTAGTTATCTTATGGCAATTCGTAGTCTTGTACCTAGCATAGTATGTGTTTACTGCTGCAGATTATGTGTCAGTATATTACTATTTTCCTTGTCATATGGGGGCAGTTTATAGTAGGTTAATTCTCCCCCTGTACATAGTAGGGGCAGCTATTATAGTAGTTTATTCCTGTCCATAGGGCAGTATTTATAGTAGTTATAGTCGTCACATGGGGCGCAGTATTATAGTAGTTATATCTCCTTCAAGGGGCATAGCAAGTAGTTATTTCGCTGTACATATGGGGGCAGTATATAGTAGTTTATATTCCGTCTAGGGTATATGTATAGCTGAAGGAGGCAGTTATTGTTTATTGTCATTGGGAGTATGTATAATAGTTTACCTGTAAACAGGGGGCAGGCATATAGTAGTTATATATATCCTGTACAAAGGGGTCAATTTCGTAGTTATATTCCTGTACATAGGAGGAAGTATTATAGTAGTTTATATCTGGTAACGCATAGGGTAGGGGCAGTATTCATACATAGTTATTCCTGTACATGGGGCAGTATATATAGTAGTTAATTCTGTAGTCATAGGGGCAGTTATTATAGTAGTTAATCTTTAAGCGTGTTAATAGGTATTGTAGCGTCTAGGGCATATTATAGTCAGTTCATATTGCTGTAGCTAGGGTGCATATTATAGTAGTTATATTCTTGTACTAATGGGGCAGTATAATAGTAGTATTCTCGTAGATAGGGGGCAGTAATTATAGTAGTTTATTTCCTGTCCATAGGGGCAGTATTATATATATTATTCTTTCGTTAACTAGGGGGCAGTATTATAGTAGTTTATATTCCTAGGGAGCGTTTGTATACTTAAATAGGTGAGCAGTATTTATAGTAGTTATATATTTGTACATATGGGCAGTTATTATAGTAGTTATATTTCGTGTACTAGGGAAGGCAGTATTTAGGTATATTCATTGTACATGGGCAGTTGTAGCATTACTTGTCGGGGGCAGTATTATAGTAGTTATATTACCTGTAGGCAAGCGGGCAGATTATAGTAGTATAATTCTTGTACATGGGGGGCAGTATTATAGTAGTTATATACTGACATAGGGGCAAGGGTTATATAGTAGTTATAATTCTGTACATAGGAGGGCCGTATGATAGTAGTTATATTCCTGTAGCATAGGGGTGCAGTATTCAATAGTAGTATAATTCCTGTACATAGGGACATATTATAGTAGTTATATTCTTGTCAACATAGGGGGTATTTTATAGTAGTTATATCCTTGTACATATGGGGACAGTAGGTCTATTATAGTTCTTTCCTGTACAATAGGGGCAGTACTTATAGGTAGTTATGATTCTGTCATAGGGGCTATCGTATTATAGTAGTTATAGTTCTGTACTAGGGGTCGCAGTATGTATACAGTAGTTAATATTCTTCACTTAGCGGCGCAAGTATTTATTAGTAGTATATTCTTACATAGGGGCAGTATTATAGTATATATTGTTAACGGGCAGTATCATTACTTGTACATAGGGGGCAGAGTATATAGTAGTTATATTTCCTGTACATAGGTAGGGGCAGTATGTATTATGTATTATATTCCTGTACATATGGACAGTATTAGTATAGTTATATTCTTGTACATAGGGGGCAGATAAATATGTTATATTCTGTCCATAGGGGGGAGCCAGTATTATGATAGTTATATTCTGTAGCATAGGCGGGGCAGTCTTATAGTAGTTATATTCTATCCTTCCCTGACATAGGGGGCAGTATTTAGTAGTTTATTTCTGTACATAGGGGGTCAATTATTAGTAGCTATATTATATTCCTGTTACAATAGGGGCAGTATTATAGTAGTTATATTCTTGTTACATAGTGGTGGCAGTATTATAAGTAGTTATATCCTGTACATAGGGGCAGGTATTTATAGTAGTATATATCTGATACCATAGGCGGCGCAGTATTATAGTAGTTATTATTCTTGTACATAGGGGACAGTATGTATAGTATTATTATTCCTGTAGCTAGGAGCCGTTATAGTAGGTTATATTCCTGTATAATAGGGGGCAGTATTATAGTAATTATTTTGGATCAAGGCGGCAGTATTATAGTAGTTTATATGTTTACATAGGTGGCTGTATTTAGTAGTTATATTCCTGTACGATAGGGGACAGATTATAGTAAGTTTTATTCTTGTAAATAGGGGCAGTATTATAGTAGGTTATATTCCTGTAATAGGGGGCAGTATTATATTAGTATATTCCTGTTACATAGGGGCAGTATTATAGTGTTATAGCTTGTGTCACATTAGGGGCAGTAGTTATAGTAGTTATATTTCTTGTACATAGGGGGCAGTATAAGATG
>WNYA01001111.1:38766-89821 GCA_019512145.1 Engystomops pustulosus
CCCCCTAGGGGGCAGTATATAGAAGTTATATTCTTGTACAGACGGGCAGTATTATATGTAATATTATGGTGTACATAGGGGGCAGTATTATGAGATATACGTATGCTTGATTATCCCTGTACATATGGTGCAGTATTATAGTAGATTATATCCTGTACATAGGGGCAGATATTCATAGTTAGTCTATGGCATAGGTCTCTAGTTATCTTACATGGAGGGCATATTATAGTAGTTATATTCCTGTACATAGATGGGCAGTATTATTAGTAGGTTAGTTCTTGTACATAGGGGGCAGTATTATAGTAGTTATATTTCTTGTACATAGGGGGCCAAGTAATTATAGTAGTATATGCTGTAAACTGGGGGCAGTTATATAGTAATTATATTCTTTAATAGGGTGGGCAGTTATATGTAGTTATATTTCTGTACATAGGGGCAGTTTGAGTCTTATAGTAGTTATATTCTCTGTAACTAGGGGGGCAGTATTTAGTGTGTATTCTGTGTACATATGGGGCAGTGTTATTATAGTAGTTAGATTCTTGTACATAGGGGGCAGTAATTATGTAGTTATATTAGTGTACATAGGGGGCGTTTAGATGTAATCTGTATGGCAGTATATATAGGAGTTTATATTCCTGTACATAGGAGGCAGAATTATAGGTAGATTATCTGTTACAGGGGCAGTATTAATTAAGTAAGTTTTTATCGTGTACATAGGGGCAGTAGATATAGTAGGTTTATTCCTGTACCTTAGGGGGCGTATTATAGTAGGTTAAATTCCTGACATAGGGGCGAGTATATAGTAGTTTATTCTTGTACCTAGGGGGCCAGTAATATATAGTAGTTTATTTCTGCTACTATGGAGGCAGTATTTAGTAGGTTCTATTCTTGTACATAGGGGGCGTATTATATGTAGTTATATTCTGTACAAAGGGAGCAGAATTTAGTAGTTATATTTTGTACTGGGGGCCGTATTATAGTAGTTATATTCTTGTCATAGGGGTCCGCTCGTAGTATACTTATGCAGTTTAATGTATATTCCGTAAATAGGGGTCAGTATGTTTTTTTAGTAGTTATATTCTGTACATAGGGATGCAGTATATAGTAGGTTATCTCTGTACATTGGGGGCAGTATTTATAGTAGGATATCTGTAATATCGATATGTAATGTACATGGGGCAGTATATAGTAGTTTATTCCTGGTACATAGGCAGTATTTAGTAGTTAGTATCCTGAAACTAGGGGGCAGTATTTAAGTAGTTTATTTTACATAGGTGCGAGTTATATGTAATAGGCATAGTGTAGATTTCTGTACTAGGGGGCAGTTAAATTACTAGTAGTTATATTCTGACATAGGGGGTGGCAGTTATTTAGTTATATATTTCTTGTACATAGGGCATCTATATAGTAGTTCTATCTTGAACATAGGGGCAGTATTATGTAGTAGTAATTCTGGTACATAGGATGGCATAATATATGATATATTCCTTGACATCGAGCGGGCAGTATTGTAGGAGATTAACTTCCTGTCTGTACATAGGGGCAGTATTAGAGTATGCTTATATTGCTGTACATAGGGGGCGAAGTATTATCGTAGTTATATTCTTTGAACATAGGGGGCCCAGTATTATCAGTGTAATATTTCTTGTACATAGGGGGCCAGTATTAAGATAGTTATATTACTTGTACATTAGGGGCACAGTATTATGTAGTTATTTCTTGAACATAGGGGACAGTAATATAGTATTATATTCTTGTACATAGGGGCAAGTATTATAGTAGTTAGCATTGACCTCATAGGGGGGCAGTATTATAGTAGATTTCGTCGCATAGGGGCATATTGAGTATTTAGTGATTTATTATTGTACATCGGGAGGCAGTATTACTAGTAGTTATATTTGTAGCATAGGGGCAGTATTATAGTAGTTAATATTCCTGTACATAGGGGGGGAATTATAGTAGTTAATTCTCTGTTACATTAGCGGGGCACGTATTATAGTGTAGTTATATTCCTGTACATAGGGGCGTATTATAGATATATTCTTGTACAAGGGGCTTAGGTATTATAGTAGTTTATTCTTTAATAGGGGCAGTAGTTATAGTATATATTCTTGTACAATGGGGGCCAGATTATAGTAGTTATTTCTGTACATAGGGGCATGAATTATATAGTTATATTCCTGTACATAGGGGGGCAGTATATATAGTTAGATATCTTGTACATAGGGGGAAGTATTAAGTAGATTATATTCTTGGACATCGATGGAGCAGTATATTAGTAGTATTATATTCCTGGGATACATGGGGGCGCAGTATTATAGTAGTTCTTTCTTGTACACTAGGGAGCATAAAGTCTTATATGTACTAGGCAGATTATAGTAGCTTATATTGTACCAGGTATGTAGATACGCTATGGAGGGCGCAGTATATAGTAGTATAATTCTTTGCACATAGTGGAGCAGTATTTAGTAAGTTATTCTTGACAAGGGGGCAGTATTATAGTTAGTTATTTCCTGTACAAGGGGGCAGTATTATAGTAGTTATTTCTTGTACATAGGGGATTAAGTATCTTCAAGCGTATTATAGTAGTTATATTCTGTACATCGGGGCAGTTATTATAGTAGATTATGTCCGTACAAGTGAGCAGTATTATCGCTTATATTCCTTGGTACCATAGGGTGCAGTTATTATAGCATTAGTATCTTCTGTTACATGGGGCATGTTATATAGATAATGTACTAGTGCTATTTGTAAGATATGTACTAGGGGCAGTATTATAGTAGTTTATATTCCTGACATAGGAGGCAGTATTATAGCAGTAGTATATTCTTGTCACATAGGGGCAGCTATGTATAGCCGTATATATTCCTGACATAGGGGGCCATTAAGTATTATATTCCGTCATAGCTTATGTAGTTTATATCTGTAATGGGAAATTGTAGGAGTTACTATGGGCAGTATTATAGTAGATATTTCGTACATGGGGGCAGTTTATAGTAGTTATATTCTCTGTACTAGGGGCAGTATTATAGTTTATTGCTTTAGTACATAGGAGGACTAGTATTATAGTAGTTATATTCTTGATACATGGGGGCGTTAAGTACTTATAGTAGTATATTCCTGTACATAGGAGGGCAGTATTATAGTAGTATATTACTGTACATAGGGTGCAGTATGTCGTAGTATTATTCCCTTACATAGGGCATGTATTATAGTAGTTATATTCTTGTACCTAGGGGGCAGTATTATGTAAGTTATATTCTGTACATAGGGGCAGTTTATAGTATTATACTGACTAACTGTAACTCATATTCGTGTATTCCTAGCTAGGGGGCTAGTATTATAGTAGTTAATTCTTTACATAAGGGGGCATATTATAGTAGTTATATTCCTGTACATAGGGGGCGTATATATGATTATATTCTGTACATAGGGGGCAGTATTATAGTATATCGTATGATGTTATTATAATGTTAATAGGGCAGTATTAGTAGTTAGACTGTAATAGAGGATATTTGTACTATATTTTGTACATAGGGTGGCAAGTATATTAGTATAATATTCTTGTCCAATAGGGGGCAGTTATTATAGTAGTTATATTCTTGTACTAGGGAGCTTATATCTAGTTATTTTGTAATAGGGGCAGTATTTAGAGTTACTTACCTATTGGGCCCTTTAGTACTTATTTGAGGGGCAGTATATATATAGTTATATTCTTGTACATAGGGGACATTATTATATAGTTATATTCATGTACATAGGTGGGTAGTTATAGTAGTTATAATCCTGTATACCTAGGGGGAAGATTATAGTAGGTCTGATTCTGTACATAGGGGAAGCATATATAGTTCATTATTTCCTTACAAGGGGCATTATTATAGTGATTTTATATCTTGTACATAGGGGCAGTATTATGAGTAGTTATATCGTCCTGTACATAGGAGCAGTATTCTAGAGTTTATATATTGTACATAGGGGGCCGTATTATATGATTTATCTCCTGTACATAGGGGGGCAGTATTATAGTAGTATATCTCCTGTACTAGGGGCAGTATTATCTAGCATTATATTCTGGTAACATAGGGGCAGTATTATAGTAGTATATTCCTGTACATAGGAGGCGTATATAAGTTTATTCTTGTACATAGGGGCAGTTATAATAAGAAATCTCGTTCAAGGCATTCTAATTTACTGCCCTGTTAATAGGGGGCATATTGTGTAGTACCCCTAGGGCTATGAGATGACTGTAGGGCAGATTTGGTTATATCTAGTCTAGGCGTATAGAGTTATCTACATGGGTATATATTATGTTTTCCCAGGGTATATATGTTAATACTGCATATAGTGTCTAATCCTGTCATAGGAGTATTATGTATTGATTCCTGTAATAGGGCGCATATCTGAACTATTTTCCTCGTCACTAGGGATCAGGTATTATGATATTAATCTTGTACATAGGCGTAGAGTATTCCGTCATAGGCCAAATAGTTTATTCCTTCCAAGGATTCTTTAACGTACGAGGGGCAGAAGTGTTTCGGTATCAATTAGAGCATAATATAGTCTATTGTGTTACATAGGGCACGTATGAAGTAAGATTCACATGAAAGCTCAGACCATATATGGAGGGCCTGTTTGGCTCGTTAAGGATCTAGTTAACACGGTATGAAGCCTGGGATTCTTACTGTAGCTCTCCACAAGGACATCGACCTAGAGGTCGGCCAGAACACAATCTAAGATGACATTAAAGATACTTTACTGGACTGTATTATATGTCACATTTACATTAGCGGGATGACTTCCCGTATTATTTACGATTAATTCCTGTGATGAGTCGGGAGAATCATTACACATCGTTAAAAGAACTTACATGCAATCCTTGTAGTACTTCTATAGGGGGCAGTTGTTATAGTTAGTATAATATTACTGTATCATAGGGGGCCAGATATTATAGTCAGTTATTATATGCCTGTACATAGGGGCCGTCAGTATTATAGTAAGTTATATGTTTCTAGGCGTATAGGAGTTACACTACAGCTGAGATACCTTTAATAGGGCATAGTTATAGTTATATTCCTGTTACATAGGGAGCAGTATTATAGTAGTTATATCTCTGTACATAGGAGGCAGTATATAGTAGTGATATATACCTGTACATAGGAGCGTTATTATAGTAGTTATATTCGTATGGGGGCAGTATTATAACGTTATATTTCTTGTCATAGGGGCAGGGATTAGAGTATGTATATTCCGTACATAGGGGGAGATTATTATAGTAGTTATATCTTACATGGGGGCTTTAGTACTACTTAAGGGGGGCAGTATTATAGTAGTTTATTACTTGGTACATAGGGGGCAGAATATTAAGTCTAGATTTATTCCTGTCATGAGGAGGCAGTATCTATAGTGTTATATTCTGTACATGGGGCAGTTTATAGTTAGTCTACTCATGCAGGTAATCTGTACATAGGGGGCAGTATTTAGTAGTTATATTCTCCTGTACATATGGGACGATATAAGTAGTTATATCTTTACATAGGGGGCAGTATTATAGTAGTTAGTATGTCTTTAATGGGGCATATTTTATAGTAGTTATATTCCTGTACCAAGGGGCGTATTATGTACGTTATCTTGTTAAGGGCAGTTATTATAGTAGTTATATTGTAATAGGGGCAGTAGTTACTAGTAGTTAATCTATGTAACATAGGGGGCAGTATTATAGGTAGCTATATTCTTGTACATAGGGGCAGTATTATGGTAGTTATACTTCTTGTACATAGGGGGCAGTAATTATGTAGTGATATTTTTGTAACATAGGGGGCAGTGCTTATAGTAGTTATATCTTGTAACTAGGGGGCATATTATAGTAGTTATATTCTTTACAATGGGGCAGTAATTATAGTACGTTAATTCTTGGACCATAGGGCAGTATTATAGTAGTTATATTATTCCTGATGCAGTAATTGTTATCTTTTCTAGGGGCAGATATAGTGTATCTACAAGGGCGTATAAGTAGTTCTATTCTGTAACATCGGGGGCATTTAGTATTATAGTAGTGATATTCGCTGTACATAGGGGCAGTATTATAAGTAGTTATTTCTTGTACATAGAGGGGCAATTTTTATTAGTATTTAAAACCAAACATAAATACATAATATTTCCATCAAATAAGATCCACATTAAAGGTCATCAGTATCATATACAGCAAAATAAAATTTAGGATTAACTGTAACTTAAAAAGTCTATTTTGCTTTAAAAACAAATAAATAAATTAAATAAAGGAACGATAGCATAATATATAACAGATACAATCGGCACCTTACAATCAGTCTAGATGGATGTCCCCAGAGTCTTATTTTCTGTGCTCTTTTTCCTGACCTCTCATGCCCCGGATCCCCTGAGCTGGAATGACTGAGGCTTTAGGCCTATTATAGATGGAAGTCTCTCTATGGGAACGGACACTACTGGTTCTCATGTGACAGTGAGAGTATTTAATGACTGGATAACTAATAAACATGGTCTCCTGGTTGACTGCTATGTACATTAGATCTTATTACCATAAATGATATCTGGGTAATCTGACGGGAACGCAGTGATGGATTCTTATTCTTGGTGGATATTGGTCTGCCAGATGTCCGTCCACCCAGCACTCATGATTATAAAAGTGGACCATAGTCTCCCTCGTCTGCCACAATAAGGAACTTTAGGATTTCCTGACAAAGAGTTTTCCCCTGTAATGAGAGCCAGGCGATGATCAAAGAAATGGGGGCAGCTCGACCATTCAAGAACCTCAGATGTACCGGTAGGGTGTAGGTTGACAGTTGGATGAGTGCCAGCTGTAAAACAACTAGAAGGTCCTACAGATCTGAGTTACAGATTCTATCCTGGTCTTACTTCTCATAAAACATTTGTCTATACCCCATTCTAGACACCTCTATTCCCGACTCCCGATATGGGGGAGAGGAAGCCAGGAGTCATCGGCCCCTCTTGAGCGCGGCCTCGGCATCACCGGATTCTGCAAAAGGAAATATCCAGTCCCTCGACACTACTTACCCACAGGAGACGGTGGTTTTAGCCAAGGTTACCAAAAATTAGCTTACAGAAACAGGGAAGTCCAAGAAAACACCTTGGAGTTAACATATCAGTTCCACCCTCTCTCTTGCAGGTAGGTGATCTCTTTATTACTGGGTTACAACTGTTCCCCATAAAAGGTGGAGACAGGCTAAAGAGGCGAGCGGAGGAAGATTTCGGGCAAAGGAAAATACGACGGACGTTAGAGGAAGACAGGGACCAGGTAACTGTCTTCAGCAGAGTAAAACCTTATCTATAGGTCAGCCTCCTGAGTCTTCCACGCTGAACCTTACATTTCCGGTATCCAACTTCCTCTTCCCCAATTTAACTGGAATATCTTCCCTCCCAAATTCACCAAGGATCTTATATGGGTGCGAGGCCTTGCGGAAACACTGGTGGCAGATCACAGCCGGAGCAGCAATCCAAGTCCGAAAGCTTGACTCTTCTCAGGTTTGACCAGAGAACCCGGCGGCCTCTGAGCACTTCTGATGGCTGCAGACAACATCGCAACCTCTCGAGGTTCAGATCTAAACACAGTACATCACCGCCGTAAGCAAAACATCCAGGTGGCAAGCAATTGGGGGACCGGACCCCCGAAATGCACCGCTGCGTATCTCGGAACAGGATCAGATGGAAAACACATACAGAATTGACTCAGGCGTGGAAGCCCTTGTCGCACCCCAGCCTCTGACCATGGAAAGTGTCCCACTGAAACCATTGATCAGAGGACGCTCTTCGCCCTCTATACAAAGGTTCTAAGCAATCTATAAATTTGTCCCGGAATACCGTACTTTGACAAAGTGGCCCATAGGTAATCGTGATCACCCTGTCAAAGGAGTTTAGCCTGGTCCAGAACTAAAAAAAAATATCGCCCACACCTCAGAGCTTTACATCTCTCAAAAAATTCTCTCTAAGCGAGAGGATGCCTAGAGAGGGTCCCGCCCTCTACCGTTGCCGATCGTAATGAGAGTTCTGCAAACAGTGACGGGACAAACAGACTAAATCTAACAGAATAGAATTTTTGCCAAAATTTTTATGTCAACATTCAAGCGGGGCGACGGCTCCAGGTCTTGCTGTTCACTAGGCTCACTTATTTGGACAAGCAGAATTAGCGATGAGACCCGCATGGATGGATGGCATCAGGTATTTCTAGACAAATTTCTGTAAACAAATCCCAAGGATGGAGTAAGGGCTCTGAAACTCTTATAAAAGTTATGGTTATGCCTCTGGACCTGGGCCTTCTTAGATTTAACTTATCAAGGGCACTTTTTCTCTTCCAACCGTATTTCTGCTGTTAAAGGAGAAAAGTCAAATTTCTAGTGTTCAGGGCCTGGAGTTGCCTCAAACGGAATTGGGTGAATTTTTCCTCTCCAAAGTTTCGTCTGAAACAAGTCAGGTGTATAGTACGGATCTCACAACTCAAGGAGTTCAGTCCCGCGACTCTGGTTAAAACACCCTGGGATTCAGTGATGAGAACTGACGATCAGTTTCTTATCAAACCAAGACCCGGCAACAATTCTCAAAGGATCGGGTGCCCCTCGGGTTCACATAGCCTTTCCAATACCAGGGAGGTTTTTGTGTATCTACTGTAATGATACTGCCATATAGTCAGCATTTATAGCAGGGCAATCCTTGTGGTCTATTGCACCCCACCCGCCGAATATAGAGGAGAATCCAATCTTGCAAGCAGTAGCGATAAGAGGCGTGTACTTACTTCTCCCTTTAGTAATCCGACAGTCGCTGAGAAGGGGATCAGATCTCTCCTTGACATCCTCCCACAGGTCGGGGCCATGTTGTCATAAAAAATCCACCTGTCAGTTGGTCTCTGGAAAAAAAAATAGTTGCATAGTATTCCTCGGACAGAATTGTAACAATAGACTAGAATTTATTCACAGACCTATACCAAACATCAGGTATATTATGGCACCCAAACAAACAATATAAGGCCAAATGATCGGAGTATGGACTTTTCTTTCCCGTCTTTCTCCTATGGCTTCAGTAGGACTCACCAGAGCAAGAACTCTATTCCTATGCTGGTTGCACAAGTGTAGGTTGAACTTAGGATCCTACCACCCGTACAAAACATTTCCGACAGGCCCCCAGGACTGATTGAATTATACTATTACGGACCTACAGGATTTTGGGAAGGGGGCCTACTTCCTGTCCATGGTGGTTGGTTTAGTGGTTGGCCATTTTGGATTAAAGTCCCCAGCCATGATGACGGAATAGACGTGAACAGATAAGGCTTTACAATCGTTAATAAAAAGCTGAGTCCTTCGGTCAATGTCTGGGGGCATAGATGTCAATGAGCGGAGTTCTTCGTACCTCTGATGGTGACTCTAGCCAGGGCACCGTCCCATCGATACCTCTGTGAGTCTGTGGACGGTGACATCATGGGTTGAAAATGATAGAGACTCGGCATAAGGCTCACAGCAGCGACCCAAAAGGAAGGTCCAAGAAGCCAATACTTCTCCGCATCTCGCATGAGACCCAAGGTGTTTAATTCATGTTCCTGTAAGAATATACAGCGGCCTCGAGAGAACTTCAGGTGGTCAATATACAACATTGCCTGGTCCTTTAATAGCCCCTAATACGTTCACATTTACTGCGTGATCACAGAAAGATGCAAGTGCGCCATCAGGAGAAGAAATAGAAAGACATCCCCTATCATCATAGCTCAGAGTCCGAGTTTCTTGCTGACTATAATCTCCATATCCATACTGACTGAGGACTCGGAATGAAGCGGTTTCCTTTTTTTGTGGAGATCCCACCCGGGTCATCATCATCTCCTCCATCATGCCTTCAATTCTCATCTATTTCCTCTCTCATTGACTCAGACAGTACGCTTGTACCCTATTAGTGGGTTACCAGCACATAATGACTCTGATTTTCATTTTAGAGGGTTTTTGGACAGTGGTCCATGCAGTCTAAGGTTTTTGTGCTCCTGTCCTTTCCTATTTTAACAGCACTTTTATTATCCCCAGTGGCAGGGCTGAGGCCAGGGGAAGGGACGGGCCACATGGCTGCTCTTACGGACTCTCATACTAAATGTCCCCCTCAATGTAAGCTACTCTGGGTGGTACCGGGGCATACCAACCAAGTCAGGGGTCTCTGGTACAGTTTTGAACTGACCTGACAATAGAGCCTTCCTCCTCCTGCTCCTCCTTGGTATATCTGCCCCTTCCATCGGTCTCTCAGGGAGGTCCCTACAGGATGTTGTGCCAGGCTTCGGACGTCACTATGGGGGTGGACAATCTGGACCACAAAGGTTGAACCTGATGGTAGGGCAGTTGGCGCTCACATGGCCGAGGGTCTCCGCACAGGGTGCACTTCACTGTGGATGCATGCAGTTACTCGCCAGTGCCCGGATCTCCAACACCTTAAAGCATAACTGGGCTGACCGACATAAAAGCATACACCCTTCTCTCTGCCGATAGAAGAGGATGTGGGGGAGGTTGATGGGGGATGTTTGGTCTGATGCAAATTTAACCAGGGACCCTCCACCACCCGGTCAAGGATCCCATCCTAATCCGGTCTGGTCCTGTCTGACAGAGGGTGCAATGTCTCTGAAGCCATATGATATGTCCTGAGGGGGACAGACTCATCCAGAACATGATGTGACAATCGACTGTATTTTAGTTGGAATGGGGAAGAACTAAAATTACACCATCCATCAGCATCGTCTGTATCAGAGGGCCATTGAGCCAGAACCGGTCCAGATCCAACATGAGCTGAAGCTAAGTAATACCCCGTCTGTCAGGCAGATTATTACGGCCAGGATGTAGGTGGCTGGAAACCCATTGGGTGCAAAAACAGTCCATGACCACATGGCCTCATGTCAGGCAGATCTCTTAGCCCATTATGCCTAAACCTGACAACGTTCTCTCGTGAAGGTCCTGGACGGTTGTAAGGGGTGATGGAGGAGAAAAATGGGGACCCCGCCCTCCATTGCATTAACCTGATGACTGACCCATGTCCTGCGTGGGGGATGTGTACTGTCTGTATAGGGGGGCAGCTGACACCGGACAATGGGGGCCATCTGAGCAGCTGGACTATGGGACTCTGCGGCTTGTGTGTAACTAAAGGGGCGGTTGAAATGGAAAATTCCTCGCCTATAAAACATCAACATCGGGCTCTCTGGGTCACCAGCTGCCACAGGATTGTACCTGAGAGACTCCTCAGTGGGACATTATCAAAAACCAAAAGAACATTCAACATTTCAGAAATCATCTGCATAGCAGACATGTCAGGCAACAGTATCAGAATTGAACCCTCTTTGCACAGCCAGTCCTGAAATGTCATGCTCAGATTCATTCTGAAAATCAAAGTCTGCTCAGAAAAGAAAACCTGGAGTACAGAACAGTGTTACATGATGTGAGAGTCCAGGTCTCCCTGCAAGTGCGGCTGCCTTATCCTGGGACTTGTGGTGTCTTCCTCCTAAATAATCACTGGCAAATCAGGTTTAATTAGCTGGAGTTGTAGTACCTCGCCAGGGGCATGCTGGGACTGTGCAACCTTGTCAGGCATTGCTGGACGACTTGTTATTACTGTCAGGGCAGGCTGGGAAGTGTAGGACCTGTCAGGGCAGGGGACTGGTAGTACCTCGCCAGGCAGGCTGGGACTTGTTAGTAACCTCGTCAGGGCGTGGCTGGGACCTTGTAAGTACCTCGTCATGGCACGCGGGGACTTGTGAGTACCTCGCCCCAGGGCATGCTGGGATTGTAGCTACCTATCAGGTTGTAGTGGCAGGACTATGGCTGTTGTTGTATTTCTTGCGACTTGTCCCTCTCAAGGGCAGCAGAGTAGATGGCCGTAGTAGGCACATAAGGGACTGCTGAGTCTCAGTCCTGGATGATGAGGCCTTGTCCCTCAAACCCTGCTGGTTTCTGAGTCTCTCCCACTGGCCTCATGTGCTCAATGATGGACTCCATTTCTGAACTAGTAGCTCAGTTGTTTTTGCGAGTGTGGCCAGCTCTTGTCAGAAGGACTGTTCCCAGGGTTTGCGCATTGAGATTGTACGTGCAGGTCAATCTGTTTTTGCAGAAAGTTTCTGCTCTTCACATATGCATCCATCTTATCAAAAGTTGGGATCTGTCTGGCCGCTGCAGATCAGGTGATGGCTCTCCGGGGGCTGCAGCTCAGGTGATCGGCTCTTGGGTGCTGACAGTTGTGGCTGCGCTGTTGTTCCGGCTGCTTTGACAGGAATTGGGACCGGCAGGTGCACACTGACGCCTGTTTCCTGGCACTGAACCTGTGATTTGGCGCAGAGTTCAGAGATTACTGGATTTTCCCGGTGCTGTCAATGCTTGGGGTCACAATCTCCTGATGGTGACTGGATCCGGATTGTATTGAAGAAAAAGACGCTGGCGTTGCACCTTTGGATATTGCGTCAGGGCTCCTTGGTCTCTTCACAGCCTGATTACCAAAGACTGGTACAATCAGACGGCTTTAGATTACACGCGGCTTGGCAGGTTTTTTTGTTTTGTATCCTTTTTTTTTCTTGGTTTTTTCATGTTTTTTGTTTTCTCTTTTTTTTTTTGTTTAGGTATTTTCTTGTGTTTTCGTTTTGTTTTTTATTTTGGTCTCCTGTATGTCTGTATTTCAGTGATGTCCTCCTCTGCAGCCGGGTGGGAGGGGGATTGTCCACCGAGCTTGCAATGGACGCTGTGCCACACTCTGGATGTACCTCGATTGGACTCGAGCTACTTCAGCTGGTTCAAGGCAGAACCAAATTCCTTCCCATGGGAGGTGGGTTTCACCAAAATTATTGCTTACTGATGTTCTTCTTTTCTACACCAAATTTCTGACACCACTGGACGCTGACATGTTCTAATAGTCAGACATGTTTAGGGTTAAAATTCTTAATGAGCTGCTGATTGCTTGTTAGCCAAATATAGGCTCGAAGCCTGGGCCTTGCTGGGGAGCTACCCACCCAGGGTGGCCCCGCCTGGGTATATCCCAGGACATGCAGAGGTCTAAGGCGCTCAAACCACTCAAACCTACCTTAGGAGAGGCAGGATTATAGGAGTTATCCCCTGTACATAGGGGGCATTTTATAGTTATTTATATTCTTTGTACATATGGGGCAGTATTATTCGTAGTTATATCTTGACCTAGGGGCAGTCTATAGTAGGTAAGTCCTGTACATAGGGGGCAGAATTACATAGATAGTATATTCTTGTAAATAGGGGCAGTAAGTATTATAGTGTATCTTACTGAATAGGGGGCAGATTTATATAGTAGTAGTAGTTATATTCCTGTACATAGGGTGCAGTATTAGTAGTTAATTCTGTAGATAGGGGGCACAGTATATAGTAGTAATTCCTGTACATAGGGAGGCAAGATTAGTATTGGGCAGTATTATAGTAGTTATAACCTTGTACATAGGGGGCAGTATATATTTAGTTATTTCCTGTCATAGGAGGCAGTATTATAGAAGTTTTATATTCTGTACATAGAGGGGGCAGTAGTATAGTAGTTATATCCATGTTAATAGGAGGCAGTCTTATAGTAGTTATATTCTGTTACATAGGGGCAGTATTATGTAGTTATATTCATAATAGGGGGCAGATTTAATAGTTAGATTCGTACATTAGGGGGCAGATTATAGTAGTTATATTCTTGTACATAGGGGGCAGTATTTAGTAGTTATATATGGTAATAGAGGAAGTAATTATAGTAGTAAAATCCGTACATAGCGGGCAGTATTTAGTAGTTAATTCTTGTAAATAGGGGGGAAGGCAGTATTATAGTAGTTATAATTCCTGTACATAGGGCAGTTATTATAGTAGTTATAGTATGCACATAGGGTTAGCAGTATTTATAGTAGTTATATTCATGTTATACATAGGGGCAGTATATAGTAGTTATATTCGTACATAGAGGGTGGCAGTGTTATAGTAGTTATATTCGTGTACATTTAGGGGGCAGTCAGATTGGGCAGTATTATATAGTTAATCCTGTACTAGGGGGCAGTATTCTAGTAGTTATTATTCTGTTAATAGGGGGCAGTGTATAGTAAGTTATATTCTGTACATAGGGGCCAGTATTGTATAGTAGTTATATTCTCGTACAGCGGGCAGTAGTAAGTAGTTTATTCGATGTACTAGGGGCGGCATATTTAGTTATAGTTATTTCCTGTACATAGGAGGCAGTTTATAGTAGTTATATTCTTTTAATAGGGGGCAGGATTTAGTATTATATTCTGTACATAGGGGCAGTTATTTAGTAGTTATATTCTTGTACTAGGGGGCAGTAGATAGTATGTAGTTATTATTCCTGTAAATAGGGGGCCGTATTATAAGAGTAATCTGTACAGAGGGGGGCAGAAGTTATAGGTAGTTATATTCTTGTACATAGGGGGCAGGATTATAGTAGTTAATCTTGTACCATAGGGGGACAGGATTATAGTAGTTATATTACGTACAGTAGGAGGCAGTTTATTTTATAGTAGTTTATTATTCTGTACATAGGGGGCAGTATTATAGTAGTTATATCCTGTACATAGGAGGCCGGATGATAGTAGTATAATTCGGTACATAGGGGCAGATTATTAGGAGTATATTCCTGTACAATAGGGGGACAGTCACAGTTTACTCGTGTCCCCTTTTTACCCAGCATGTTAGTAGCCCCATAGTAAGATTCAGGAAACAGTCCGTTAAGGACACAAGTCATGTAAAGAGTCCAGTCTTAGTATTTAGTATGGCAGTAAGTCCCAGTTCTCAGATATAGGCCACAGAGATTCAGTACAGAGTCCAGTAGTATTCCGTAGTCCAAAGTACAGTAGTCACGAGGATTCCAGTATTCAGTCCAGACACCAGTATTATAATAGTAGATGCTGTACATAGGGGACAGCTATAGAGTAGTGTATGATTCTTGTACATAGGGGCAGGCTTCATAGTAGTTCTATTCTTGTACATAGGAGGCAGTATTATAGTAGTTATATCTGTACAAGGGGAAAGTATTATAGTAGTTAATTCTTGTACATAGGGGGCAGTATTATAGTCGTTATATTCCTGTACATGGGGGGCAGTATTCTAGTCGTTATATTTCCTGTTGACATAGGAAGAATCTTATAGTTGTATATCCTGTACGATAGGGGCAGTAGTATTATAGTAGTTTATATCTTGTACATAGGGGGGCAGTGTTATAGTAGTTAATATTCTTGTAACAATAGAGGGGAGTATTATAGTAGTTAATTCCTGTACTAGGCGCCAGAATATAGTAGTTATATTCTGGTACATAGGGGGCAGTGTCGATAGTAGTTATATTCTTGTTACATAGGGGCAGTATTATAGTAGGTTAACTCTTGTACATAGGGGGCAAGTATTAGTATTATTAGTAGTTATTATTCCGTACATACGGGGAAGTATTTATAGTGTTTATTCCTGTACATAGGGGGCCAGTATTATGTTTATATCCTGTAATCGGGGCAGGCAGTATTATAGTAGTTATATCCTGTAAATATGGGGAAGTATTATAGTAGTATATTCCTTGTTACAAGGGCGGCAGAGTTATTATAGTAGTTATATTCCGTGTACATAGGGTGGCAGTATTATAGTAGTTCTATCTTGTACATAGGAGGCGTATTATAGTAGTTATTTATCATGTACATAGGGGCGCAGCTATTATCAGGAGTTATATTCTGTACCTATAGCGGAAGTATTAGGTAGTTATATTCTTGTACAAGTGTTGCAAGTATTATCAGTAGGTTAATTCTGTACATAGGGGGCAGATATAGTAGTTATATTCTTATACATAGGAGAGTATTAGAGTAGTTATATTCCTGTGCATAGGGGGGCCGTATTCAGTCTAGTATTATAGTCGTTATATTCTTGTAATAGGGGGCAGTTGGGCAGTATTATAGTAGTTATATTCTTGTCATACGGGGGCAGTATTATAGTAGTATATTCTTGTACATAGGGGACAGTAGCTAGTAGTTATATTCCGTACATAGGGGGCAGTATATGGTAGTTATATTCTATGTACATTAGGGCAACGTTTATTATAGTAGTTATAGCTGTACAAGGGGGTAGAATAAGTAGTTATATTCTTGTACATGGGGAGGCAGTATTATAGTCGTTAATTCTGACATAGGGGGCAGTATGATAAGTCGTCTATTCTTGTACAAGGGGCAGTATATAGTAGTATATTCTGTACATAGGGAGCAGTATTATAGTAGTTATATTCCTGTACTAGGGGCAGTATTATAGGAGTTATATTCCTGTACTAGGGGGGGGGCGGCGCAGTAGTATAGTGTGAGATTCTAGGACATTTTTTAAAGGGGACAGTATTATCGAAGTTATATTCTGGTACATAGGGGGCAGTATGATAGTAGATATCCTGTGACATAGGGGGCAAGTATTTAGTATTATATTCTGTACATAGGGGGCAGTATTATAGAGTAATTATTGTACATAGGGGACAGTATTATATTAGTTCTATTACTGTTACATTCGAGGGCAGTAGTAGTATAGTAGTGATATTTGTATCATAGGGCCGTATTATAGTAGTATATTCTTGTAATAGGGGCAGTATTATAGTAGTTATATTCTTGTACCGAGGGGACGTATTATAGTAGTTATATTCCTGGACCTAGAGGGCAGTATTATAGTAGTTTATTCTTTGTACATAGGGGCAAGGTTTATCGTAGTTATATTCTTGTACCTAGGGGGCATAGTATATAGTAGTTATACCTTGTCATAGGAGCAGTATTATGTAGTTCAGTAGTATTAGCTAGTTATATCTTGTACATAGGGGGCAGTTTATAGTAGGTATTATTCTTGTACAATAGGGGGCAGTATTATAGTGTTATATTCTGTACATAGGGCAGTATTTATAGTAGTTATAGTCTTGTACATAGGGGGCAGTATTATAGTAGTATATCCCTTCAAGGGTGGCAGTATTATAGTAGTTATCTTCCTGTACATAGGGGGCAGATTATAGTAGTATATTCCCGTACATAGGGGGCAGTATTATAGTAGGTTATAGTCTTGTACAAGGAGGCAGATTATAGTGTTATATTCTGTACATATGGGCACAGTATTAGTATTATAGTAGTTTATTCCTGTAAACGGGGGCAGGATTATAGTAGTTATATTCCTGTACATAAGGGGCAGATTTCGTAGTTGTATTCCTGTACATAGGAGGCAAGTATTATAGTAGTTGTATTCGGTAACCAAGGTTGTAGGAGGCAGTATTCTACATAGTTAATTCCTGTACATCTGGGGCAGTATTATAGTAGTTAATTCTGTCATAGGGGCAGTATTATAGTAGTTAACTTCGTGTACATAGGAGGCAGTTAGTATTATAGTGTTATATGTGTTGTACATAGGGGGCAGTATTATAGTAGTTATATTCTGTACTAATGGGCAGTATAAGTAGTATCTCCGTAAGATGGGGGCAGTATTATAGTAGTTTATTTCCTGTACATAGGAGGCAGTATTATTATAGTTTATTCTTTAACATAGGGGGAGTATTATAGTAGTTATATTCCTGGATAGAGGGAGCAGTTATTATAGTAGTATATTCTGTAAATAGGGAGCAGTATTATAGTAGTTATATTATTTTGTACATAGGGGCAGTATTATAGTAGTTATATTTCGTGTACATAGGGAAGCAGTATTCTAGTGGTTATATTCATTGTACATAGGGGACAGTATGATAGTAGTTTATCTTTGTACATCGGGGGCAGTATTATAGCAGTTATATTACTGTCATAGGGGGCAGTCGGGCAGGATTATAGTAGTTAATTCTTGTACATTAGGGGGGCAGTATTATAGTAGTTATATTATTGACATAGGGGCAAAGGGGTTTTTTTATAGAGTTATAATTCTAGTACATAGGGGGCCGTATGATAGTGTTATATTCTTGTACATAGGGGCAGTATTCTAGTAGTATATTCCTGTACATAGGGGCAGTATTATAGTAGTTATATTCTTGTCCATAGGGGAGTATTTATAGTAGTTATATTCTTGTACATAGGGGCACAGTAGGTCTAGTTAGAGTTTCTTTGTACATAGGGGCAGTATTATAGTCGTATGATTCGTCCATAGGGGGCCGTATTCTAGTAGTTATATTCTGTACATAGGGGGCAGGTATTATCGTAGTTATATCTTGTCACTAGGGGGGCGCTGTTTTATAGTAGTGATATTCTGTACATAGGGGGCAGTATTATAGTAGTATATCTTGTTACATCGGGGCAGTATTCTTAGTGTAT
Source organism: Engystomops pustulosus (assembly GCA_019512145.1). Lineage (NCBI taxonomy): Eukaryota > Metazoa > Chordata > Amphibia > Anura > Leptodactylidae > Engystomops > Engystomops pustulosus. Next base: position 57,053 of record WNYA01001111.1, read on the forward strand.
TCTTGTACATTAGGGGGCAGTGGCAGTATATAGTAGTTATATTTTGTACATAGAGGGCAGTATGTATTATAGTAGTTTTATTCTGTACATAGGCCGGGCAGTATTATAGTAAGTTATATCTTGTACATAGGGGCAGTATAGTGTTATATTTTGTACATAGGGGGGGGGAGGGCCAGTATTAGTAGTTATATTCTTGTTACCATAGGCGGCAGTCTTATAGGAGTTATATTTCTTGTACATAGGGGGCCAGTATTATAGTAGTTATATTTTGTACATAGGGGGCAGTATTATTAGGTAGGTATATTTTTGTTACATAGGGGCAGTATTATAGTAGTTATATTTTGTTACATAGGGTGGCAGTATTATAGTAGTTATATCCTGTACATAGGGGCAGGTATTTTATAGTAGTATATTCTTGATACATAGGCGAGCCGTATTATAGTAGTTATTATTTGTACATAGGGGACAGTATGATAGTAGTTATTATTCCTGTACATAGGAGCCGTTATAGTAGTTATATTCCTGTATATAGGGGGCAGTATTATAGTAGTTAATTTTTGGACGAAGGCGGCAGTATTATAGTAGTTTATATGTTGTACATAGGGGGCTCGTATTATAGTAGTTATATTCCTGTACATAGGGGGAGTATTATAGTAAGTTTATTCTTGTAAATTAGGGAGCCAGTATTATAGTAGGGTATATCTCCTGTACATAGGGGACAGTTTTATATTAGTACATTCCTGTTACATAGGGGCAGTATTATAGTGTTATATTTGTGTACATAGGGGGCAGTAGTTATAGTAGTTATATTTTTGTACATAGGGGCGTAGTATTTTTATGGCTTCTATTAATATTGAATGAAAAACAATGTTGGTTTACAGGATTTAAAGCCAATCCTGCTTTTCAGTTTTCTATCTTCATGTAGACAGGTCTGAATCACAGAGTAAAAAACTATCTATTATAAAAAAATATCAGATACATTTACTTAATTATTCGGTTTAAAATAGTATCCCGTATATTTATCTGCCAGTCTGTGTCCTCGCAGGTCAGGGTGGGTCAGGGGTTATCTGATGGACAGTTATCATTAACCAGTTAGGTTTTTTATACTTTGTCTTCTCTGTATTCTCAAAACAAATGTAACGATACTCTAGTTGGACATATAATATGTACTAATTTGAATGTTTGGGTAAATATTTGGGATGGGATCACACTATGCCAGTAAGTAAGTTCTTATGTAGCGATTCTAAAAACCAAACTTCACACATTCAGAAAATGTTATGACAAGTGGGGGTTCATGTACAAAGGGTCAGATCGGGCCATTTCTTAGGGTTCCAGTACTTTTCCGATTTGAGCCTTCTTTCCCTGAATTGACTGGGATTTTGCTGTGAGCGGCCCAGTGGGGCCAGATTTACAAGCGGCGCATTCTCGTGGAGGATTCGGGTCTGCCGGCGATTTCAACTAACGGTTGTGCGCCCGAATCCACTAGGGTAGTGTTGCGATTGAAGTCCACCGGAGAGTTGGAAACCTATCAGATGACTTGGTTAGTAAAGGTGATTTATACACGGGGTGGGGGGGAGATTCCGCCTTTTTGCTCCCTCGATTTCGTGTCAGGTGACACTTTTTTTTTTTTTAATTCCGCAGTTTTAGTTTTCCAAATCCAAGGGTTCACACAAAGCCACGCCCCCTGATTCCGTCATGTGAAAAGCCGCGACGTGACGCCAAATCCCATACACGTATGTGCCAAAATCTGGGGGCAATTCAGGGAAAAAACGGCGCAAATCGGAAAAATACAGAAAACCGCGAAAATGAGGCGGATCGGACCCTAGAAATGACCCCCAGTAGTATTTGGGGAATTGTCGTTCAGGAGGGTCCTCTGGAGGGTCCGGGATCACATGGTACAAAGCCCCTGAGGTCCTGAAGAAGGACTATGGTCTAGTCCCGACTGATGATTCGGTAGGAAATGCGGTGTGCTTGGACAAGAGGGACCAGAATGTTTTTATTTTCTTGATATGTTGGAAACATCGTATGAGTCTCCCCACCTCCACATAACGTCTCACGTCTCCCTTCCACTCATGCATGGACCCCAACTTATCAATAAAAACACCTTGAGTAGTAGTAAATGCATTTCAGGGCCGCTTCCTCCTCACTGGGACTGAGCAGATGTGTTTTGTATTTAGTAATTTTTTTATGTCCTAGATTTAAAATGTAATTTCGAGTCCCACTGTGATCTGGGAACATTCTCCTTCCAAAATAAACAACTCATTGGAGGAACCAACGCGGAGGAAGAGGAGTTATCCAGGCACCAAAATCACGACCCGGCCTAAGCGGAGGATTATCCGAGGAGAAATCAACACGAGGGAGGAGAACTTCTGATTGACCGGATCCATCCACTCGTCTGGGAAATTTAATTCTATTAGTAAGAGGTTTCCGCATGGTGTCCACCTCCTGTAGTGAGACATCTACTTCATCTCCTCTTGGGTTCAGTGTGGCACAGTCAAGGCTCAACACTGTTACCTCAAAGAGGTTGGACCCTGGTTGACACTGACGTGTTGTAAGTCCACAATATCAGGAGAAGGTACACAACTAGAGTTGAGCAAGGAGATGATACCTGGGAGGAACAGAAGACAATGGCAACCTTAAGGGGTGTAGTGTTTAGATAGGAATGTGTACATGTTGTCCGTATCCACATTGAGGTGAAGCTCCCACGCTGGAGCCCCTGGAGATTAAAAGAGAGGGAACCTCAGGTGGTCTGAAAGATTGCTACTAGGATAGCGTTGAGCTATCTCCATTTCACTAGTGACAACAGGGCCCCACTTTCTTCAGATCAGAGGGGGTTCCTTTCATGCAGCAGTGTTATTCCAACAGTTGGATACTCACAATCATATTTGGTACTGTGGGTTGGGTCTTTCGAAAACAAGAGTGGACTTCAGTTTCAAAGTTGGGGTTTCAACACCCGCTGCCGGTAAAACACCATGTCGGTGCTTGGAATACAGGCCCGCCACAAAGGTGTCCATAATCGTCGGCCCTCAATGATGTTACAGAGGGCAATGATCCTCGGGAAAATAGATGGGTGGTTTACCGGGAGATGTTACACAGACCTGAACCTAGACAAACACCTGAACGGGTCCGCTCATCCTACTGGTACAACCTATTTAAAAGTAACAGAAACCTATGATTTAAGTAAGAAACATAATTTCTGGGGGTTGGGTCACCTAGTGACCTGTTCGTGGTCCGATAAAGGTTTTGGTTGTAGACATTTTTGTATTATCATTTCACCTTCACTACAAGAGAAATATTTTGGGACTGGTCCTCAGGAAATGGTTAGATGATGACTTACCATGTATGGGAATCATGAGAGGAGCAAATCATTGTAGATTTGGTACAACATCTGCCACCGAATCATTTCTAATGTTCCAACCATCTCCCAATAATGAATGTGGTTTCTAGAGGACTAGAAGGAATTGTTTAATACTTTTATTTGATGTGGGTCTCAAAGGCTTTGGAGAAGATAAGATGATATGGGAATCCTTGAGTGTGCGCTCGCCTCCATCAATTCAACATCATAATTTCCCATTAGGGTCCTTTAACAAATTGACATAAGTGTGGAAGAAGGTAAAAACTAATTTGGTTGTAAGCGTTGTTCCTGAAGCTTGGACATGGTGGTAAAGGATCAGGGGGGGGTGAAATACGGAATATACCAGGACAGACAAATTGACGAGCAAGGGGAAGAGGACGAAAGATGATGTGTCTCAAAAACCCTGAGTCCCAAAAATCTGTTAACATCCGGTGCCGCGTCAGCTGCTTACTTTGGATCCCTTGGTTCTTCTTGAGTCCTTAGACTTGAAGACCTAGCAAGGTCCATCGTACATATATTCTCGGAGTCACAGACTTTTTTAGAACCATTTATGAGAACATCTCAACTCTTCAATTTCCACCGCTTTCTATGCCTCACATGACACAGATTCATCGCCAAGTTTGTTACGTGAAGTTCTTCTCCTGAACTTCACAAGTGCTGACAAAAGCTCTTAATCCACGATCAATTAGAGCAGAATGGAAAGGGATTAGGGCAAACCACTTGTCTCCAGATGAAGGGGGGGGATCGCACACAAGGACCGATATCCAGAGTGCTTGTAAATGACAACGGCTCATTTGTATTTATTGCCATCTTCTAGTTCAGTGTTTTTCAATCTTTTCAAAGCAAGTGCCCCCTAGTGACTGACAGTCCAACCGCCACTCCCCCAAGAAAGCCTCAGTTACACAGAGGAACACAATAACTCTCCATCCTGAAGCTCCATCACAATCTGGTCACAGAAAGATATTAACACAGTATTGAAGCCCACTCTACCTACCACACAGTGATGCACAGTACAGGGAGAAACACACAGTGATGTCACAGTTACAGGGAATAATACACACAGTTGATGCGTCACAGTACAGGGATATACACACAGTGATTGTCAGTAACAGGGATATAACACAGTGATGTCACAGTACAGGGATAATACACACAGTGATGTCAGCCAGTACAGGGATAATACACACTAGTGATGTCAAAACAGTACAGGGATAATACACACAGTGATGTCCACCAGTACAGGGATATAAACACAGGATGTCAGTTACGGGTAATACAACCAGTGGAGGTGAGTCGTCACAGTACAGGGAGTAATACACACAGTGAGTCACAATGTACAGGGATAATACACACAGTGATGTCACAGTACGGGTTAATGCACACAGTTGATGTCACAGTACAGGGGTTTAATGCACACCAGTATTGTCACAGGTTACCCCAGGGGGGGGGGGGGGGATTTAATACCACACAGTGATTTCACAGTACAGGGACTAATACACACAGTGAACGTCACAGTACAGAGAAATAAACCGGTGATGTAACGACAGGGATATACACACAGTGACGGTCACAGTACAGGGATCATACACACATATTGTCACAGTACCGGGATTAATTACACCACTGATGTCCACAGTAAGGGAGATAATACACACAGCGATGTCACAGTACAGAGATAATACACACAGTGATGTCACTAGTACAGGGATGATTATACACACAGTGATGGTCACGTACAGGGATAATACAACACAGTGATGTCAAAGACAGGGATAACTACCACAGTGATGTCACCGTACAGGGATATACACACAGTGATGTCACAGTACAGGGATCATATACACCGTGATGTACCAGTACAGGGATAATACACCACAGCGATTGTCACAGTACAGAGATAATACACAAGCGACTGGTCCACAGTACGCGAAAATACACACAGTGATGTCACCAGGACAGAGATAATACACACAGCGATTGTCACAGTACAGAGATAATACCAACAGTGAGATACAGTACAGGATAATACACCACAGGTGATATCACAGTACAGGGACATACACACAGTGATGTACAGTACAGGTGATTAATACACACAGTGATTTGCACAGTAAGAGATAATACCAACGATGTCACAGAGTACAGGGATAATATACACACAGTTGAAGTCACCAGTACAGGGATAATACACCACAGTGATGTCACAGTACAGGGATAATTACCACAGTGATGAACTAGTAAAGGGATAATACACAAAGTGAAGTCACAGTAAGGTGATTACACACAGTGACGTCAAAGTACAGGGCTATAATACACACAGTGATTGTCACAAGACAGGGATTAATCACACAGTGATGTCACAGACCGGGATTAATACACACAGAGAGGTCACGTACAGGGATTAATTACAAACAGTGAGTCACAGTACAGGGATAATACACACAGTGATGTCACTAGTACAGGGATAATACACACAGCGATGCACAGCTCAGAGATAATACACGTGATGTCCACTAGTACAGGGCATAATACACAGTGATTGTCACAGTACAGGGATTAATACAACAGTGATGCTCCACAGTACAGAGTAATACACCGTGATTGTTGCTCAACATGTATCGGGTAATACACAACAGTGAGTTCTGTCACAGCAAAGGGATACTACACACAGCGATGTCACTCAGTAAAGAGATAATGACACACAGTGATGTCCACAGTACAGAGATAATACCACACCAAGTGAGTACCAGTACAGGGATATAAACAACAGTGATGTCACAGTTACAGGGATAATCACACACAGCGATGTCACAGTACTAGGGATTTAATACACCAGTGATCTGTCCACCAATACAGAGATAAACACAACAGCGATTGGTCACAGTACAGAGATTAATACACAGTGATTGTCAACAGTAAAAGGGGTAATAACACACAGGTGATGAGTCACAGTACAGGGAATAATACAACACAGTGACTGTCAAAGAACGGGATAAGATAATAAAAACAGTGATGTCACAGTACAGGGATCATACACACAGCCGATTGTCACAGCTACAGAGATAATACACACAGTGATGTCATCAGTACAGGATATACACACAGTGAGTCACGAACAGGGATAATTACACACAGTGATGTCACAGTACAGGATAATACACAACAGCGATGTCACAGCACAGGATATAATTACCACACAGCGATTGCTCACAGAGTACAGGGATGTCACACAGTACCAGGGATAATACACACAGTGATGTCACAGTACAGAAAGATATACCCCACAGTGACGTCACCAGTAAGGGATAATACACACAGTGTGCTCACGTACAGGGATAATAAACACCGTGATTCACAGTACAGGGATAATACAAAAGCGAGTCACAGTACAGGATAATGACACAGTGATTGTCACAGTACAGAGATAAACCACAGAGAGGTCACAGTACAGAGATTAATACCACACCGTTGATGTCACAGTACAGGACTAATAATACACACAGTGATGTCACAGTACGGGATAATACACACAAGTGAAGTGTCACAGTACAGGGATAATACACACAGCGATGTGCAGACAGAGTAATACAACAGTGATGTCACGTACCAGAGATAATACTACAGCGATGTCACAGTACATAGATAATAACACAGTGATGTCAACAGTAAGGGATAATACACACAGGATTTCACAGTAGAGGGATTAATACACACATGATGTCCCCGAGTACAGGGGGATAATACACACCAGTGATTTAATGTCACGAGTACAGGGATTAATACACACAGTGATGTCACAGTACAGAGATAATACACACAGCGATGTCACCAGTACCGGGATAATTAACACAGTGAGTCACAGTACAGGGATAATCACAGTGATGTCAACAAGTCAGGGATTAATACACACGTGATGTCACAGTACAGGGATAATACACACAGTGGATGTCACAGACAGGGGGAGTAGGTTTATCCACACAGTGGATGTCACAGTACAGGGATAATACACACAGTGATGTCACAGTACAGAGATCATCCACACAGCGATGTCACAGTACAGGGATCATATACACAGTGATTGTCACAGTACAGAGATAATACCCACAGTGAGTGTCACAGTACAGGATAAACACACAGTGTGTCACAGTACAGAGATTAATCACCAGCGATGTCACAATACAGGGATATAATATACAACAGTGATGTCACAGTACAGGGATCATACACACAGTGATGTCACAGTACAGGAGATACTACACACTAGTGATGTGCACAGTACAGGGAGATACTACACACAGTGATGTCACAGTACAGGGATAATACACTCAGTGATGTACAGTAAGGCGTACTACACACATGAGTCCCAGTACAGGATAATACACACAGTGATGTCACAGTACAGGGAGAATACACAACAGTAGGCAACAGTTACAGGGATAATAAACAGTGATGTCACAGTACAGGGGTAATACACACAGTGATGCACAGTACAGGATAATACATCAGCGAGTCACAGAACAGGGGAAAACACACAGTGATGTCACAGTACAAGGATTAATACACAAAACACAGTGTGTCACATTACAGGGTAATATAACACAGCGATGTTACAGTACAGGGGATAATACACACAGTGATGTCACAGTACAGAGATTATTACACACAGACGATTGTCACAGTACAGGGATAATACACAGTGATAGGTACAGTACAGGGATAATACACACAGTGATGCCGTTACAGGATAATACAACATGATGTCACAGTACAGAGATACTACACACAGCGATGTCACAAAGTAAAGGGAGAATACACAGGATTGTCACAGTAACAGGAAAGACACAAGTGTGTTACAGTAAGGACAGGGATAATACACACAGTGATGTCCCGTACAGGGATAATATACACAGTGTGTCACAGTACAGGGATAGTACCACAGTGATGTCACAGTACAGAGATAATACACCACAGTGAGGTCACAGTACAGGGAATGATACACCACGTGATGTCACAGTTACAGAGATAATACACACAGTGATGTCACAGACAGGGATATACACACAGTGTATGTCACACGTACAGGGATAATACACAAAAGCAGATTGTCACAGTACCGAGATAATACCAGTGAGTCACAGTACATGGATTTAATACAACCAGTTTGGATGTCACCGTACAGAGATAAATTCACACAGTGATGTCACAGTAAGGATAATACACACAGTGAGGCACAGTAGGACAGGGTAATGCAACAGTGATGTTAACAGTACAGAGATATTTAATAACACAGTGATGTCACAGTACAGGGATAATACACACAGTGATGTAAGTACAAGGATTTAAGCCACACAGTGATGTCCAGTACAGGGAAATACACCAGTGATGTCACCATACAGGGATAAACACACAGTGATGTCACAGTAAGGGATAATACAGTGATGTCACAGTAGTACAGGGATAATACAACAGTGATGTCACAGTACAGGGATAATACCACACGTGATGTCCACGTACAGGGGTAATGCACACAGGATGTCACATACACATAGGGCCCCCCGGGCAGCAGTCCTGATGTTTCCGTTCTTTTCCATACTGGGTGATATACGGCCCTGTGTATATGGTAATGTCATGAGTTTCCCATGTTCCTCGGGCTGTTAGATTCTTTCCCGGGATTGGTTCTCCTTGTCTTTCTGTGAGATGATCACCTGGAGGCGGCGCACAGCCTATCCCCTATCTGCCTGTTATCGCTTCATGCGGTCGATCCGCCGTACCGCGTAGACACTTAATTGGCTGCAGAAATTGTTGGGATAAGACGGCGTCTCCGTCCGCGCCTCCCCGGAATATCTCCCCCTAATGCAGGGAAATGACTCCTGACAAATCGCCTCCGACAACAAGAAACTTCCCTGTGATGTGGAATTATCAGATCCGCTAATCCCACGTGGGATGTAGAAGTGACGGGAATAACACGGAAACATTCGGATTATTATCTGGGATATTGTCCCTGCATATAAGGCATGAAATGTGCCAGATCTGGCAAGATAAGGATTAACTCGTCAAGAGGAATCATGAAATAAGATAGAATATGCGAGAAGAACTGCTCCCAAACAACAAGACATGGGGCTCATTTACTAAGGGTCTCCGAACGCCGCATCTTATGGGTTTCCCGAATACACCATTGCCGGGGATTTTGTTGCACATGATTGGATTGTGTCGCATCGGGCGAGGCTCAATGCAAACAGAAATAGGGGGGGCGTGGTCGTCCGATTACCGCCTGATTAGGGAACAAACCGCGGAATTCAAAAAACGATTTGTGCTCGAAGACCTAACCAGCACCACCATTGCACCGGGAGAAGAAGGTGAACTCGGCGGACCTCAGCGGGGAAGTGCCACATGCAGGATCTCAGACAACACAATTAGTGAATCACTCCGGACCGAATCCTCCCATCATCTTATGTATCCCAGGCTTACTAACAGGGGTTGACACTACAGACTGCAGCCAGTGCTATGTTAAAAATTGGGGTTTTTTTTTTTTTCCCCTTGGGTTTAACAAAGAGAGGTGTTAATCACACGGGAAACAGAAATAGAAAATATTGAGGATGTGGAGGCACATTTTAATCCCCGACCGTGACGGCGCCGATCCGGAATGTCTGACGAAGGATTCAGAGCTGCCGCGATTCACTAAGCTCGTGCCCAATTCTTGCACGATGTGCGGCTTCCCCGCTCATGTCCGACGGAGTTTCACCTTCTTCTCCCGGTGCATGAAGTGCTGGATATGGTGACACAATTTGGTTTTTTTTGTAAATTCGTTCCGGGGGTATGACTCAGTCAGGTTGTCAGACTTCCATGCCCCCCGATTTGTGTAGCCATGAAATTCCGGCACCGATGCACACAATATGGATCGCCGTGTGCCAAAAGGCCCACAGGGTCAATTCAGGCAACAAAAACGATAAAAAGTCGGATAACTGCGTCCAACGGACTCTTAGTCAAGTGCCCCGAGATGTTTTTTACTGGGTCTTTTGAGTGAAAAGTTCTGGAGTTCTGTCACCCCTCCACCCCCCAGGGAAATGGTCTAATGTAGGTTCTGGTGGTCTATGAACATGGCACGCAGATTGTGGAAGATTTACTTACCCGGTCCATTCGCGATCAGCGGCGCGTTCTGTGTGAGGATTCGGGTCTTCCAGCGATTTTACTAAGGTAGTTGCTGCCCGTATTTCCACCAGGTGTCGCTGCTGCGAATGAGGTCGTCGATTGCACTGAAGTTCACACGCGCTATCTTGTGTGCAGGTAAGTGGTGTTCAAGCGACACTTTTTAAAAAAAAATTCGGCGGTTTTATTTCGAATCCGTCGGGTGTTCCTTATGGGCCACGACCAACCCGAATTCCGTCTCGTGGCAATACCCGGCCAATGCTACACAATTGATGTGTGCACCAAAATTCGGGGGCAATTAGGGGAAATCAGCGCAAATCGGAAATCTTCCGTATAACCCGTCGGAAAAAATACGATTTCGGGCCCTTAGTAAATGACCCCCCATTTGATCCATCAGGACTGAAAGTGAAAGGATTCACCCAAGAGTCACTAATATGGCAAATCAGGACGTTGGATGAGATCCAGACATCGTCTTCCTCAGTCTGGACCTCCAGGTCCTCAGATCTGTGTGACGCTTGTCTGTAGCGCCTGCGTCCGCGTTCCGTTGGCGTCATGTCCTTGTATGAGCACGTGTGGACGCTGAGTGATGACAGCAGGAGGTCAGAGCCCTTCTCCAGGGGACATCTAACCCCCTGTAATGTCGCACCATTCATCTCCCATGTTGCTCTTATTTGTTTCCGGTTGCTCCGCAGTTTTCGTGGCGACATTTATTGTGTCGGTAATTAAACCATCACCTCACAGCGCGTCTCCATGTGCCAGATACTGAGGCTTATTACCCCATTCATCTTCCCCACAATTGAGGCGTAAGGCGCGACCGTATACCTTTATCATAGAGATGTCATAATGCACACAGTAACATATGAGAACATTCCGGAATATTCCGAGCTTAAAGGAAATGTCTATGTGGAAACTTACCACTACTGTCGGGTCTGGATTATAAATCTGATATATCACTTTTGGAGGTTTTCAGAGACTGCGCATTAATAAAACAGAATATTTATGGGTTACATCAGCAGTATTTATTTCCCGTCAGTCATGTAGGGAGTGGGAGGAGTCTGAATTGACATAGACACTGATAGGAGGGGTGATATTATATGAGCCAATAGATCGCGCAGCGATCATTCTTTTAAAATGTTGTGGCCCAAGCGACTAATCACAGCAAGCAATTTTAGCAGGACATTTTCAGAATAGAAAAGGCTCTAGGTCAGACATGGGCCAGGACAGCAGCAGGTGCACAGAATGGGTCAGGACGAAGAAGCACGACATGGGGTCAGGACCAGCAGCAGTGCACCAGACATGGTCAGGACGCGCAGCAGGGCACATACAGGGTTCAGGACCAGAAGTCAGGGGGCACAGACATGGGTCAGGACAGGCAGCAGGTGTCACAGACATGGGTCAGGACAGGCAAGCAGGTGCACAGACAGGTGTCAGGAAAAGAAGCAAGACATGGGTCGAAGCAGCAGGTGCGACATGGGCCATGACAGGCAGCAGGTGCACAGACATGGGTCAGGACCAAGCAGCAGTTGCACAGAATGGTCAGGACAGAAGAAGAAGCACAGACATGGGTTCAGACAGGCAGCAGTTTGCAAGACATGGTTCAGGGACAGAAGAAGCACAGACATGGTCAGGGACAGGCAGCAGGTGCACAGATGGGTCAGGACAGAAGAAGCACAGACATGGGTCAGGACAGGCAGCAGGTGCACAGACATGGGTCAGGATAGAAGAAGCACAGACATGGGTCAGGACAGAAGAAGCACAGACATGGGTCAGGATAGAAGAAGCACAGACATGGGTCAGGACAGAAGAAGCACAGACATGGGCCAGGACAGGCAGCAGGTGCACATACATGGGTCAGGATAGAAGAAGCACAGACATGGGTCAGTACCAGCAGAAGGTGCACGACATGGGTCAGGACAGAAGAAGCACAGACATGGGTCAGGACAGGCAGCAGGTGCACAGACATGGGTCAGGACAGGCAGCAGGTGCACAGACATGGGTCAGGACAGGCAGCAGGTGCACAGACATGGGTCGGACAGAAGAAGCACAGACATGGGTCAGGACAGGCAGCAGGTGCACATACATGGGTCAGGACAGAAGAAGCACAGACATGGGTCAGGACAGAAAGAAGACAGACATGGGCCAGGACACGGCAGCAGGTGCACAGACAAGGGTCAGAGACAGAAAGAGAGCACAGACATGGTCAGTACCAGCAGTGAAGTCAGGACAAAGAAGCACGACATGGGTCAGTACAGAATAAAGGTGCACAGACATGGGTCAGGACAGAAGAAGCACAGACATGGGTCAGTACCAGCAGAAGGTGCACGGACATGGGTCAGGACAGAAGAAGCACAGACATGGGTCAGGGCAGGCAGCAGGTGCACAGACAAGGGTCAGGACGAAGAAGCACAGACATGGTGTTCAGTACCAGCAGAAGTGCCACAGACATGGGTAGGACAGAAGAAAGCACAGACATGGGTCAGTACCAGCAGAAGGTGCACGGACATGGGTCAGGACAGAAGAAGCACAGACATGGGTCAGGACAGGCAGCAGATGTACAGATAAGGGTCAGAACAGGCTGCAGGTGTACAGACATGGGTCAGGACAGGTAGAAGTGGCAGCAGGTGTACAGACATGGGTCAGGACCGGCAGCAGGTGCATAGACATGGGTCAGAACTGGCAGCAGGTGCACAGACGTGGGTCAGGACAGGCAGCAGGTGCACAGACATGGGTCAGAACAGGCAGCAGGTGCACAGACATGGGTCAGAACAGGCAGCAGGTGCACAGACATGGGTCAGGACAGGCAGCAGGTGCACAGACATGGGCCAGGACAGGCAGCAGGTGCACAGACATGGGTCAGTACAGGCAGCAGGTGCACAGACATGGGTCAGAACAGGCAGCAGGTGCACAGATATGGGTCATGACAAGGAGCAGGTGCATAGACATGGGTCAGGACAGGCAGCAGGTAAAAAGGTATGGGTCAGGACATGCTACAGATACTCAGACATGGGTCAGGACTGGCAGCAGATACACACATGGGTCAGGACAGGCAGCAGATACACACATGGGTCAGGACAGGCAGCAATTAGACAACAAAGTCAATAAAGTTGAGGTGAAATTCATATAGAGCAAAAAATAGCCAATTTCACATAGTTGGCACAAGTAACTGAGTGCACACTGCATCATCTAGAGCGGAGAGAGATATTGGCAGGTGTCCATCATTCCATTATAAATTTTGTTATTATAATTTTGACTGTGCGGTAAAGGGTTAAGCTACGATTTATACATCCAGGATCCTAGCAGTGTAAGATATGTAAAGCGGTCCTCCAGGGTGCAGCAATGAACATGAGGTGGATGACAATCTAAAAAGCCATTGATTGATTTTGCGGTCCTGTCCTTAATGCGTCGTGACTTAACACTCGAGAGAGCAGAGCCCGGCACCGGAGCCAACTCCAGCAGATGCTCAGCCGACACGTACGGATTATTGATTGGCACCGCGGCGGCTGTGCGAGAGCATTCAAGAACTACTACAAGTGATCTGATGCCTGAGAACCTCTTCACGGGAACGTCAGCTGGACGCGGCGCTCTCATGACATTGTCCTCGCACCTTGAAGTACGTGTCGTAGTAAAACCACAAGGTGTAAAATAATGTGTGTCATCCATCACTACTGCTGAGAGGATAAAAGCCCAGACCTGAGCAGATGGAGGGGGAATGGAACGTGCCCAAGGAAAAGCGGAGATAAGGGGTTAATATTTTAGTCTTACCAAGTTGTGATCTGATCCAATAGATATTGATTCCCGTAGAATTCATGACCACGGGTCGTGACATCTGTATTTTTTAACGGGGATGACAATTCTGGTCCATCTACGTTGTTGGCCATATCCGATGGGCCATGTCAGACCCAACTGCGGAGCCGAGAAGATGACTGTTAGCCAAAAACGTGTCCATGTACCTTGTTGGACAGGTTGTTGTTGCAGATCTTCATTGGGTTGACCTATTGGGTTCATATATCTCTTTTTCGAAGCCAAATGGGTATGGTAGGGGATAAATAGGAAATTCTTGTTGGACAAAAGTTTTTTTTGGTCTTATCATGTTGTATGTGTGTTATTTAGCTTATCAATAATATATAAAAAAAAAACAATGACTACACTTACTCATGAAATCCCTAGATCTTTCATTGGTTGTCCTACTAAGGTAAGTTGGCAACCGAGATCCGGATTCCTTCTTTGGCAATTCAAATGGGTAAGTTGATGTCAAACTTGTAATTTTAGTATGTCAAAAAGTTTTTTGCAGACTTTTAGTAGGTTGTCCTATTAGGAACAACCTAGATCAGTGATGGCGAACCTTTTGGAGACAGAGTGCCCAAACCGAAAACCAAAATCAATTTCATTAGCATTGAGTGCCAACATGGCATTTTAAGCTGCAACATTGATTCATATCGGCCGCCTGAGGCCACCAACACAGTTGAAGGAGGGAGGACAAATTCAGACTCTCAGATTGTAGCTTCTCTCCAGGGTCTCTCTGTACAGGAAGAATGGTGGGTCCAGCAGGAGGACCTCCAAAGATAGTGCACTTCTGTCAACACCTGGGGTGATGGCCTGAGTGCCCACAGAAAGGGCTCTGAGTGCCACCTCTGGCACCCGCACCCGTGACACCACTGACCTTGATCCATCAACCTTGTAAGCAAAGTCAGTCGAGCCGACTAATCAGAAAACTGGGGATCCAGGAGATGGCTCTTGGCCAAAAAAGTTTGTCTGTTTTATCACATTGAGAACTTTTCCTATAGATATGAATTGATTTGGAAATGAAGGTTCACAGTCATAAGATCTACAAGTTGTCACATTACCACAATCTTGTCGGTCAAGTCAAGCAAGAGATTCGTCTTCAATGAACTGTGGGTTTGGGGATGCGTTGGACAAAATGTTGTTGTGCTGTTATGAGCTCATCTACTAGACATTGAACAACATCCATGAGATCAGAAGATCTTCAGCAAGTTGTCCTACTAGTTCAGCCCAGGTCAAAATGCCATAATGGCTAGGACAATTTGTCATATTAATCCATGTACATTCGGGAACATGGACTTAGACCGAAATTCTTTTTGGGTTGTGTTGCTTTGAACTTGTCTAATTAATATAAATTACCTTCGAAATAATCACAAGCCAGCTACATTATTCCCAAAAAGAGTCTACATACATCAATGAGGACTGAGACTCCTCTAGAGTTTCTACAAATACTGGAACATCTTCTGGAATCCGTCAAAACATATCTTCTCACATCTAAGAGGTTTATGTGCAGAAGTCCAGGCCTGACCATGAGTTTGGTAGCCTGGTGACTTACCGTAATCGCACCCTCTGTAGACAACACAGTGGGGCACATTTACTTACCCGGTCCTGTCGCGATCCCGTGGTGCGTTGTCCGACGAGGATTCGGGTCTTCTGCGATTCACTAAGATCGTGCGCCCGAGTTCCTGCATCCGTCACTTCCGCGCTGAGGTCCGCCGGAGTTCACCCTCTTCTTCCCGGTGCTTGTAAGTGCGGGTCTTGCGACACAATTCTAAATCTTAAATTCCGCGGTTCGTCCGTTTCCGTCGGGTTGTCCGACGGCCCGCCCCCCGATTTCTGTCGCATGCAAGCCGGTGCCGATGCACAAAAATCCAATAGCGTGCGACACAATCCTGGGGAAATTCGGCGCAAAACGGAAATCATCGGGAAACCCGACGAAAATGCGCTCCGTGGTCCCTTAATAAATGAGCCCTAATGTCCATTTCCACAGCCTAGTATTGGAGTGACCTAGAATTGGGGGTCTTGTAAGGAAATGGGACAAGCATGAATTCCGCATATGGATTTTTGAAGCACCTTCTACATTATGTAGCTTCTCGTAGAAATCAAGTGAAGTTTGGAAATATTCTGGTGATATTGTAACTACCTCAGGTGGGACATCTTCTAGATACAAGTTCTTATACCTTCTATAGATCTGTAGCTCTCTGGGATTGGGATTGATCTAGAACATGGTCAGGAGTCTTCTCTTCGATTTTGCAGATTTGGTCACAATACATTGATGGTTTGGCGTTCTCAGTTACTGCACCGTTGTGTAATCTGGACCAGTGTCGGACTGGTTTTCCTTAGGCCCACCAGAGAAAATCAATCTGGGGGCCCACTCTTCATTATCCCCCAGGAAATATACTCTAACAGCCTTTAAATTATGTTGTTTTCTGATGCACCTCTGGGGGCCCACCGGAGGATCCTCTGGTACTCTGGTGGGCCAGTCCGACACTGATCTGGACCATATAATATGGACTATTGGTGGGATTCGCCTTTGCTTCAACTCCTTGATGTTTTAGGTAAATCACCGGGGCATATAAGAGGCATTGCCGGAATACGTCATCTCATCTCATGACAGCGAACTATTGACTCGAGCGCTCGTCCTTTAAATCTATTGCGCCTTCGTTTTTATCCACTTCATGGGGCCTATTCATCATCATCTGTTATCGCCGCCATGAAAATCCTCTACAAAATGGAAAATAATTTGACACAATAAAAATCTGTCACTTTTGCCATTAATCAGCGCTGCAATGCAATCGCACGGGGTTACGAGACGTGACCTTACCTCGCCGCAATAGACGCTTAGCCAATCAGCCGGAGCTGGAAGGAATTTAACCGCTTTGGTGTCTTGGAAAACGTAGGACGTCACGTAACTCAGGTGCATGAAATAAGTAGTAACTGAGGTGCGGGGGAGCCTTAGAAAGAATTTAAATTTAGAAAATTCAGCAAATTTCCAAAACCCCAAAATTCTAGATCTTTCCTGAAGGTCTGGTGTCAGGCTGGACCGCTCTGCTAATGTTGACCGCCCCTGGACCCTGGTCGTAACGGGACATTATACCATTGGGGATGTTATTGGGCATTGCCGTATACAGACAGTCCCCGGGTTATGTACAAGATAGGTTCCTTGGGGTTTGTACTTAAGTTGAATTTGTATGTAAGTCAGAACTGTATATTTTATAAATGTTTTTGTCCCAGTAACAATTTGATTTTCCATATTTTTTGCTGTAATGGGACCAAGGATTAGAAATAAGCTTCATTACAGACACCTTACAGCTGATCATTGCAGCCTGGGACTATAGTAACATCCAGAGAGGTCACCAGAGGTCACACTAGGCTGAGGGTTCCGTACTTAACTAGGGGTCGTCTGTAAGTCGGGTGTCCTTAAGTAGGGGACCGCCTACTGATTTACTTCTCATGTTCTCATTTTGATTAGAACTGATCACAAATTCTCTTGTCAGCACCAGAGCAACATCTCACACGCTGCTTGACTTCAGAATCGGGGACATGTATGTCCTTCTAGAATGTGTTGCCTTAAGAAACCCAACATTTTTAGAACCTCTTGTCTTTGGGAAGACATTTAATATTCTAGAACTTTGTGAATTTGGTTAAATATCCCAGAAGTTGCCTTCATGACTTCCAATACTTGATGCTCAACCTTTTTAGGACTTGTTGCTTTGATTAAATTAGATACTCCAGTCTCCAGGATTTGGTAATCTATTCCCCAAAATCCATGTGGTACCACTATGGCGTCCAGTATATAACATTCCAGTATTAAGTTTTTACTTGTTCTCCAAAATTCTAAACTTGTTATCTTCTTAACTTCCACTATTCTAGAACATTTTCTCTTCATAATGTTCAGTGCTACAACATGTATGACCTCCTTGATGTCCCTCAATCCAGAACTTGTTGTCTCTGTCCAATATTTTAGAAATTTTTGCTTTTGGGATTTACAATATTCCCAAACTCACTGCTTTTTGGCTCTTCAAAATTTGATGCCTTCATGTTGTCTATCACTCTGGAACCAAATTCCAGACCTATGTGTCTTCATGTTGACTCGCTTTTTTAGAACTTAATGGGGGTCATTTACTTACCCGGTCCAGTCGCGATCCAGCAGCGGGTTCTCCGGCGCTGATTCGGGTTCTGCCGGGATTCAATAAAGTCCGTGCGCCGATATCCACCAGGTGTCGCTGCTGCGCCGAAGTCCGCTGGAGTTCGTCGGAGTTCACCTTTTATTACTTGGTGCAGGTAAGTGCGTGTCATGCGACACTTTTTTTTTAATTCCGCGGTTTCTCCGAATACGTCAGGTTTTCCGTCGGCCACGCCCCCGATTCCCGTTGCCGGCGCGATTGTGCCGAAATCCGATCGCGTGAGCCAAAATCCCGGCGGAATTCGCCGCAAATCGGAAATCGTCGGGATACCCTACGGAATCGCGCGATTCGGGGCCTTAGTAAATGACCCCCAATATTTTCATGACATCCAATATTCCAGAATAGTTTTTCTCCATGATGTCCAGTACTCTAGAATTTGATTCCTTCTTGATGTCTACCAATGAAAACACTTGTGTTGATGAGCTCAAAAATTCCGGACCTTGAGGTCTTGGTGATGACTGGTGTAGGACTGGGTTTCCATAGGCCCACCAGAGAAAATCAATTTTGGAGCCCACTCATCACCATCCCCCAGGAAATTTACTCTAGCAGCCTTCAAATTGTGTTGTTTTCTGATGGACCTCTGGGGTTCAGTATTGGGTTGAGCAGGGGCCCACCGGAGGATCCTCTGGTACTCTGGTGGGCCAGTCCAACACTATTTGTAAGGTCCGAAATTCTTGGCTTTATGTTGACTGAAATTCCAAAATTTGTTGCCTTCATGGCATCTAATATTCTAATCCCCCCCTCCCCCCGTGCTCCCCTGATACCTGCTCTTTCAGGACTTGGGGCTATTTTAGGTTCTATCTGTCTCCAACCTTTGTCTTCTCCCTTGGCTCCATCGTCGGATAATAATGAAGTGAGATAGTGGTTTGTGGCGCACATGAAGCAGTTTATGGCTTAACCTTGGCTTTTAATTATATTTTCGGATCCTCATTGAGCGTTTTTTAATGCTTTAGCACTTTACGAGCAGATTATGTTCTTGGGACATGTGCGGTTTGGATAAGTTACTCCAATAATTAGGTAACATGGGAGCGCGGCCTCGTGAGCAAACGATCTGATGGGGAAAACAGCTGGATGCAGAATCTCATCTTCTGGTGACAATTGCCTATTACATTGTCTCCGCAGCCCCCCCCCCCCCCTCCCATGGTTATTATATAACAGATTATTTTCTCAGATTTTATATTATGTCTCTCATTTCTTCCAAAGAAAGTTGCTATAAAAATATAAAGCTTCTTATTGGGGAACATCCAGAGACGTGCGTGACCATAATCCCAATATAACCGCCATACTGATGTCTGCGCTGCTCCACTACATCACATAACTGGGGTCTTGTAAGGTCTCCTGGGTCTCCTGGGTCATCCCAGACCTCTTCCTTCTTCTCTTCCAACTTCCTGACTGACTCCACCCTCTACCGACTGTATTTCAATGCAGCAGAAATTCATAATAGACAACTCAGCTGCTGCAGAACCTCACAAAACACATCTCAGTTCTTACAGAACCTCATAATACACACCTCAGCTGCATCCTACATCCTACACAGTCAGCTTCTGCAGAACATCATCATACACACCTCAGCTGCTGCAGAACCCCATAATACACACCTCAGCTGCTGCAGAACATCATCCTACACAGTCAGCTTCTGCAGAACATCATCATACACACCTCAGCTGCTGCAGAACCTCATAATACACACCTCAGCTGCTGCAGAACATCATAATACACACCTCAGCTGCTGCAGAACCTCATAATACACACCTCAGCTGCTGCAGAAACCTTATAATACACACCTTAGCTGCTGTAGAGCGGCTCCATACAACCTCATCTGGACAGAAACTCATACTACACCACCTCAGCTGCTGCAGAACAGCATAAACAAACCTCAGACTGCTGTTAGAACATCACATACACAACCTCAGCTGCTGCAGAACCTTATAATACACACCTTAGCTGCTGTAGAGCGGCATCATACACACCTCATCTGCAGAACCTCATGCTACACACCTCAGCAGCTGCAGAACCTAATCATACACCTCAGCTGCTGTAGAACCTCATCATACACACTTCAGCTGCTGCAGAACCTCATCATACACACCTCAGCTGCTGCAGAACCTTATAATACACACCTTAGCTGCTGTAGAGCGCCATCATACACACCTCAGCTGCAGAACCTCATAATACACACCTCAGCAGCTGCAGAACCTAATCATACACCTCAGCTGCTGCAGAACCTCATCATACACACCTCAGCTGCTGCATAACCTCATAATGCACACCTCAGCTGCTTTAGAATATCATCAAACACACCTCAGCTGCTGCAGAACATCATAACACACCTCAGCTGCTGAAGGACATCATCAAACACACCCCAGTTGCTGCAGAACCTCATAATAAGAGCTGCTGCAGCACCTGATAATACACACCTCAGCTGCTGCAGCACCTGATAATACACACCTCAGCTGCTGTAGAACCTCATAATACACACAGCTGCTGCAGAACCTCATAACACACACCTCATTTGCTACAGAACCTTATAATTCACACCTCAGCTGCTGCAGAACCTCACAATTCCCCCCTCACTGTATAGGTTTTGTTTCTGATCTTAGCCACACACATATAATAATAATAATAATCATTTATTTATATAGCGCACACAGATTACGCAGCGCTGCACAAAGCATTTCAAATCGGTCCCTGTCCCCATGGGGCTCACAATCTAAACAACCAATCAGTATGTTTTGGAATGTGGGAGGAAACCGGAGGAAACCCACGCAAACACGGAGAGAACATACAAACTCTTTGCAGATGTTGACCTGGGTGGGATTTGAACCCAGGACTCCAGTGCTGCAAGGCAGAAGTGCTACTCACTCCGCCACCGTGCCGCCCATATCTCCGTATAAGAGCTGAATACCATGTGTGCGTGTGTGTATCCAGCCTGAAGGGGACATGATTTCTTCTCACTTTTTTGTTGCAATAATCCAAATATTTCCCTGGAGATAAATAGCAGAGGTGAAGGTCTCCCATGTACAGAGTGCAGCTCCCGAGCAGCGAGCCACCAGCGCCTATTGATTAAAGTCGGTCGATAAGTGGACGAGTTCGGGAGAAAACGCTTAACTTTGTAACTTTTCATCTTTTTATACCGGAGAGTCTGGGAGGAGGGGAGGGGGTCATCAGTCGTAGGTTCAGGCGTCTACAATGTATCATTTATAACATCTGTCACATTGTGTAGGATGTGTAAGATCTGTTCATCTGACGTTCGGCTAATGTGCACGGACACCTCCGGCTTCTCAGATCCAAATCTGAATACCGTATATACTCGAGTATAAGCCGAGGCCCCTAGTTTTACCACAAAATACTGGGAAAACCTATTGACTCGAGTATAAGCCAAGGATGGGAAATGCATTGGTCACAGCTTCCCCAGTATATAGCCAGCCAGCCCCTGTCCCAGTGTATATAGCCATCCAGCCCCTGCCCCAGTGTATATAGCCTGCCAGACCCTGCCCCAGTGTATATAGCCATCCAGCCCCTGTCCCAGTGTATATAGCCATCCAGCCCCTGCCCCAGTGTATATAGCCTGCCAGGCCCTGCCCCAGTGTATATAGCCTGCCAGCCCCTGCCCCAGTGTATATAGCCTGCCAGACCCTGCCCCAGTGTATATAGCCTGCCGCCGTTGCCGGACAGATCGCACAGAAGATATACAGGGGTCACCGGAAAGGTGAGTTTAGATATATTTATTTTTTTGACTCGAGTATAAGCCGAGTTTGGGGTTTTCAGCACATTTTTTGTGCTGAAAAACTAGGCTTATACTCGAGTATATAAGGTAATTAGAATAGAGAGGCTCCATTCATCAGTAATTGTTTTGAGATTTTTTTTTAGATATTAGAGAAAAAATAACAATTAGATTACAAAATTTTTAGGAATTGATTTTTTAAAAATGTATTTAAATTGTGTAAGAAAAACTAATGAAATTTTTTTTGGATTAACATATTAAAAAAACGGTTGTGTAGACGGATTAGTCTGACCCTGTGTACAGTATATGGTTCATCAGCTATGAGGCGAGTTGAGCCTCTTGCCTCAGGCAGCACCAACTGTAGCAAGATGGGGGCAGCATTATTGGCGCAGTCACCTTCTACAAAGTGGGACCTGCCAATAAAAAATAGCGTCTCTTCCCACCAGATGTCAGCAGGGGTAAGACACTGGGGGTTATTTCCTTACCCGGTCCAGTCGTGATCCAGCGGCGCGTTGTCCGATGCTGATTCGGGTTCTGCCGGGATTCACTAAGGTCAGTGCGCCCGATATCCACTAGGTGTCGCTGCTGCGCTGAAGTCCGCCGGAATTCACCTTCTCCGTCTCGGTGCATGTGGCGTATTGCGCCAAAATCCCGGGGGAATTCGGTGCAAATTGGAAAAATTCGGGAAACCCGGGGGAAAAACACGATTCGGACCCTTAGTAAATGAGCCCCACTGTGTGGAGTACTCACATACTAAAAGAATAACCTGATATATAACAATGGGATTGGAAGGAGGAGAGCGCCAATTTATACTTGGCCTCAGGCAGCAGTGAGTGTAGGTTCCCCCCTGTGTATATGTGTATACTGCCCTGTCTAGTGTATAATAGGGCGGCACGGTGGCTGAGTTAGTAGCACATCTGCCTTGCAGCGCTGGGGTCTTGGGTTCGAATCCCACCCAGGTCAACATCTGCAAAGAGTTTGTATGTTCTCTCCATGTTTGCGTGGGTTTCCTCCGGGTACTCCGGTTTCCTCCCACACTTCAAAACATACTGTTAGGTTGTTTAGATTGTGAGCCCCATGGGGACAGGCACCAATTCGACATGCCTGTGCAGCGCTGCGTAATCTGTGTGCGCTATATAAATAAAGAATTATTATTATTATTATTATTATAATATATACTACACCGTGATGTAATGCCTCTACAGCTCCACCCGGTGGTTATAAAGTGAACTACATTAACAAATGCTAATTTTTGGAAGCTCAATTTTTTAGTTTTTTTGATGAAGGACAATCACCTGAATCCTGGAAGAACCTTTGGAGACGGTGAATTTACTGCTTTTCACGCTGCAGGTATAATTTAGCAGATTCGTGTCTTACTCTGTGCCAAGTTCAAGTAAATTTAGGAAGGAGCAAGTTAATAGAAGTCCATTTTTATTCGCTCCTGGATACAGAGAAGGAAATGTAGAGAAGGCAGCGCGGGGGGAAAAGGCTTTTAGAAACCCCCAAGGTTAGCGGCGCTGACATCTCTCTCTGTGATGAGAGACGACTGGAGGCTTGAGAATTTAATTTATCCTCGTGTAAAATGTGGTCTAAAACCCATTAGTATCTCTGCCAAATGGCTCTGCCCGAGTCTCCTGCAACCCGAGGCTGAAGGCGAGCCAGGAGCTCCACGACGTGACTCATCCTCCAGAAGAGCGCAATTTACATCCCCACCAAATCTTCCCGGTGATGAGGATGATGAGGATGATGATGGTGATGATGGTGATGAGGATGATGATGATGATGATGATGGTGATGAGGATGATGATGATGATGATGGTGATGAAGATGATGAGGATGATGATGATGAGGATGGTGATGATGGTGATGAGGATGATGGTGATGATGGTGATGAGGATGATGGTGATGATGGTGATGAGGAGGAGGATGATGATGGTGATGATGGTGATGAGGATGATGAGGATGATGATGATGATGATGGTGATGAGGATGATGGTGATGAGGATGATGGTGATGATGATGATGATGGTGATGATGGTGATGAGGATGAGGATGATGATGATGGTGATGAGGATGATGATGATGATGATGATGGTGATGAAGATGATGAGGATGATGATGATGGTGATGAGGATGATGATGATGGTGATGATGGTGATGATGGTGATGAGGATGAGGATGATGATGATGGTGATGATGGTGATGAGGATGATGAGGATGGTGATGAGGATGATGGTGATGAGGATGATGGTGATGAGGATGAGGATGATGAGGATGATGATGATGGTGATGAGGATGATGGTGATGAGGATGATGGTGACGATGATGATGGTGATGAGGATGATGGTGATGATGGTGATGAGGATGATGATGATGGTGAGGATGTGATGAGGATGATGATGATGGTGATGATGGTGATGAGGATGATGAGGATGGTGATGATGGTGATGAGGATGATGAGGATGGTGATGAGGATGATGAGGCCGCCATCACCTTCAGTGTCCTGAATATTCATCTCTGGCCATTATGAGGAGACACCAGGGATCATGCGATGGGTTACACGGACTTCACACCATCCATCCGCCTCTTGGAAGACATTGATGGCTTGAAAAAAATCCCCCACATTACTGCACCTTCTCTCTGGCATAACATTTTCCTGCTCCTCCCAGAGCTGT
Organism: Engystomops pustulosus; assembly: GCA_019512145.1. Lineage (NCBI taxonomy): Eukaryota > Metazoa > Chordata > Amphibia > Anura > Leptodactylidae > Engystomops > Engystomops pustulosus. The sequence goes on from WNYA01001111.1 coordinate 81,920, forward strand.
CCATCTTGGGTTCTCATTAGAGCTTCCTACAAAGAGTAGCCCTTACACTGATAGATCGGACTCGACCATGGATTTTAATGGCCGTAATGTAATACTTAGTTTCACCTGTAGTGGCCACTGTAGTGCGAAAAAGAAGTTTTGTCACACCCAAAAAAACCACACCCATCAGTCAATCGATCATCGGATCACTGGGAATCTTGGAATCCGGTTAAGGTTTTTTTGTGATTAAAAAAAAGATAGACTGGACATATCCTCTAACTATAACTAACCTCTTTATAAGATGTTGCCCGTGTCTTTTAGCCAGATCTGGCTCAACAATGTAATTTATGGTTGACCATGGCTGGCATGTAATACTACATATAACCTGTAGTGGTCACTGTGGGTGCAGTGTTGGGTCATGTGTATCTGAAACCACACCCTCCTGTCCCTCGATCATTGGATCACTGGAGTGTTGAAATTTAAAAGGTTCTCCTGATGAGAAAGTGGGGCTCATTTACTTACCCGGTCCATTCGCGATCCCGCGGTGCGTTTCCCGATGTGGATTCAGGTTCTGCCGGGATTCACTAAGGTCGTGCGCCCGATATCCACCAGGTGTCGCTGCTGTGCCGAGGTCCGCCGGAGTTCACCTTCTTCTTCCCGGTGCATGTGAGTGCTTGATCTTGTGAAATATTTAGTTTTTTAAATTCTGCGGTTTTTCCAAATCAGTCGGGTTGTCCGACGGCCACGGCCCCTGATTGTCGTCGCGTGAAAGCGGCTTTCACGCGATTGCACCAAAATTTGATCGCGTGCGCCAAAATCGCGGCGGAATTCGGCGCAAAATGGAAAAATTCGGGAAACCCGACGAAAGTGCGACCGCGGAGCCTTAGTAAATGAGCCCCAGTGTCTTAAAGGGTCTATCCACAGGATAGGGGGAAACATGCACTTTTAAAATCCACAGCCCCTTTTGGGTTTAGGACGTCCCTAGATTTGCCTATGAAAATGAGAGACTGTCCAAGCAGATTCAAGACCCCCCTCCCCGACCTACCTATAGAAATGGCAGATTAACCCTTGCATTAATTTGCAAGAGATATTTTTTGGAGGAGGGGGAAGAGACAAACCTAATACATCTGTAATACAAACCTATTGATACATTGGGGAACATTTACTAAGGGTCCTGCGGACGCGATTCCGTCGGGTTTTCCCGAATATTTGCGATTTGCGCCGTTTTGCGCTGAATTGCTGGGGTTTTGCCGCACACGATCGGTTTGTGCCTCATCGGTGGCGCGACAGAAATGGGGGGGCGTGGCAGTCGGACAACCCGACGGATTCGGACAAACCGCAGAATTTAAAAAAAGAATTGTGTTGCAAGATCAAGCACTCACATGCACCGGGAAGAAGATGGAGAACTCCGGCGGACCTCGGCGCAGCAGCGCCACCTGCTGGATATCGGGTGCACGACCTTAGTGAATCCCGACAGACCCGAATCCTCGTAGCATAAGTAAATGAGCCCCATTGTATCAGAACCAGAATCTGGGCTTGCAGTGCACATGGAGGGCGGACTTGTTACAAAGTTTCCGATGAGTCCTGTAGATTCCTGTACATCCCATGGGACTGTTAAGGGTCTCTTAGAGGGTTAGTCCCATCCCCTTAGTTATTGAGAATCTATATTCTTGTTTGCCGACAATGGAAGAGATTTGTCCTATTGGTGATGGATGGGAAACAAGAATTGGGGTCCTCATCCCTGGGGAGCAGAACTGCTATCCCCCCCCCCCTCCCTTGCATGTTCCTATAACTGGCTTGTAGATCTCTCCTCCCGCCCCTTTAATACGAGATGCTCCGACTCCCCGGTAATCCCGTCTCATCCTAATAACTTCGCTTCTCTTTAAAGAAAGTCAATATTTGCAAATTTTATGAAACAGAAAATGAAATAAAAGGTGCGGGCGCCGGATGAGCCGACATTAGGCAAACAATCGGAAATTTGCATGATAAATAAAAGCAAACATCCGGCCTTAAAGGGAAGTCTCTGAACGCCTCCGGAGACACCTTCAGATTTATGCTCTTGATGCTGCGGGAGATAAAAGGAGTTTTCCTGCCGTTTCTTCTGTGCGGGGAGGTAGGTCTCCCAGTAGGTGATCCTGGCTGCCTTCAGCTATAGGAGCCCCTGCTGGTTTATCCGCAGCGCTGGGGGGGGGGGCATCGTCATCCCACCCCGGGAGCTGAGCTAGAAACCTCCTAAAAACAAGGCAAATGTTGTGGCTTTAGCTGCAGCAGACTGGCATTGAGGGCTCGGATTTCCTTCATTCATGATAATTACACCACATTCTGCTGTAAATACGTATTTCCTCGGATTTATGTCGTGACTGACTTTCCCTTTAATACAATTCCAATATAAATAACGTGAAGTAAACGCCGGCGACTGTTCCGAGATTCCGAGAATCTTCTCCTGGTTCCTCCGAGGTGTTACTAGACACATAACTGCACATCCCAATCCTCAAGTACAATCATCTTATCTCTATCCGTAACGCCCCCTGTACAATCCCGGGATTTAAATCCATATATCACAGTCTGCACAGAACACAGCAGTGTGAGGACACGCCCCCTGTACAATCCCGGGATTTAAATCCATATATCACAGTCTGTAAAGAGCACAGAGCACAGCAGTGTGAGGACACGCCCCCTGTACAATCCCGGGATTTAAATCCATATATCACAGTCTGCACAGAGCACAGCAGTGTGAGGATGGAAAAAGGCGGGAAACCCGACGAAAGGCGACCGCGAGCCTTAAGTAAATGAGCCCCCGTGTCTTAAAGGGTCTAATCCACAGCATATGGGGAACATGCACTTTTAAAAATCCATCCGACCCCTTTTTGGTTTTAGGACGTCCTAGATTTGCTATAAAATGAGAGACGCCAAGCAGATTCAAGACCCCCCTCCCCACCTACCTATAGAAATGCAGTAACCCTTGCATTAGTTTTCAAGATAGATTGTTTTGGAGAGGGGGAAGAGAACAACATAATACATCTGTAATCCAAACCTATTGATACATTGGGTGACTTTCCTAATGTCCTGCTACGCGTATTCCGTCGGGTTTCCGAATATTTGCGTATTTTGCGCCGTTTTGCGCTGAATTGCTGTGGTTTTGCCGCACCACGATCGTTTGTGCCTCATCGGTGGCCGATCCAGAAATCGGGGGCCGTGGCAGGCGGAACACCCCGACGGATCGACAAACCGCAGATTTAAAAAAGAATATGTTGGGTTGCAAGATCAAGCACTCACATGCACCGGGAATAAGATGGAGACTCCGGCGACCTCTGTCGCACTCAGCGCCACCCTTCTGGAGATCGGGTGCACGACCTTAGTGAATCCCGCAGACCCTAATCCTCGTAGCCATAAGTAAATGAGCCCCATTTATCAGAACCAGAAATCTGGGCTTGCAGTGCACAGGGAGGTCGACTTTTACAAAGGTTTCGCTCCGTGAGTCCTGGTAGATCCGTCATCCCATTGGACTGTTAAGGGTCTCTTAGAGGTTAATCCATCCCCTTAGTTATTGAGAATCCATATTTCCGTGGTTGCCGACAATGGAAAGATTTGTCCCTATTGGTGTGATGGGAAAACAAGAATTGGGGTCCTTCATCCCTGGGGAGCAAACTCTATCCCCCCCCCCGCCCTTGCAATGTTCCTATAACTGGCTTGTAGTCTCTCCTCCCTCCCTTTAATACGATATGCTCCGACTCCCCCCCGGTAATCCCGTCTCATCATAACTTCTCTTCTCTTTAAAGAACGTCAATATTTGCTAACTTCTGAACAGAAACTGCAATAAAGGTGCGGGCGCCGGATGAGCCGAATAGGCAAACATCGGAAATGTGCATGATAAATAAAAGCAAACACCGCCTTAGGGAAGTCTCTTTGGAAACGCCGCCCTCAGGAGACACCCCTTCAGATTATGCTCTTGGGGCTGCGGGGATAAAGGATTTTCCTGCCGTTCTTCTGTGCCGGAGGTAGGTCTCCCAGTAGGTGATCCTGCGGTCTTCATCTATAGGAGCCCTGCTGGTTTATCCACGGGCTGGGGGGGGGGTGGGGGGGCACAATCGTCATCCCAACCCCGGTAGCTGAGCTAGAACCTACGGATTAGATATAAGAGATTGTACTTAGGATTTGGGAGGTTTCGTTATTGTCTAGTAACACCTCAAAGGAACCAGGAGAGATTTCTTGGAATCTCGAAGTCGCCGGGCGTTTATTTCACGTGATTATATTGGAATTGTATTAAGGAACCTCAGTCACGACAAAATCCCGAGGAAATACATAATTTACAGCAGAATGTGGTGTAATTATCATGAATTAAGGAAATCCGACCTCAATGCCAGTCTGCTGCGCTAGCCACAACATTTGCTTGTTTTAGGAAGAAAATAATGGACGTCCACAATAAATCCTGGGGCACATGTGAATAATAGTCTATTGGGAGGAGAGTTTGGGACCCCACCGGTCCCTTGTCATGAATATTTGGACCACTATAGAGATGACGCTTAGAGATGGTGATACATGGGGACAACAAAAAATTTGTGCCACACCACAGAGCCCTATAACATCCCGGGATTTAAATCCTAATATCCAGGCTGGCACAGAGCACAAGCAGTGTGGGGACACACCCCCTGTACTTCCCCTGTGATTTATATCCATTATCACAGTCTAAGACAGAGAGCACAGAGCACAGCAGTGTGAGGGCATGCCCCCTGTACAATCCTTTTTTATATCCATGTATCACAGTCTTAGAGAGCACAGAGCACGCATGTGAGGACACGGCCCCTGGACAATCCCGGGATTTCTATCCATATAACACAGTCTATACAGAGAGCACAGGCAACAAGGCAGTGTGAGGGCATGCCCCCTGTACATCCTGTGATTTATATCCATGTTATCACATCTGTAGAGAGCACGAGCAAGCAGTGTGAGACCAACACCCCCCTGTACATCCCGGGATTTATTCCATGTATCACAGTCGGTAGAGAGCACAGAGCACAAGCAGTGTGAGGGGCATGGCCCCCTGTACAATCCCGGATTTAATATCCATATATCCAGTCCTGCCAAGCACAAAGCACAGCAGTTGTTGAGTGCATGCCCCCTGTACAATCCTGGGTTTATATCCATGGACACAGTCTGTATAGGAGCACCGGCACAGCAGTTGTGGGACACCCCCCGGTACAAATCCCGGATTTATATCTCCCTGTATCCAGTCTACAGAGAGCACAGAGCCCAGCAGTGTTTGGGACGCACCCCCTGTCAATCCTGTGATTTATTCCATATATTCCAGTCTGCAGAGAGCACAGAGCACAGCATTGTGAGGACACGACCCCTGTACCATCCCGGATTTATATCCATATAATCACATCTTCAGATAGACAGAGCACATCAGTGTGGGTACACGCCCCCTGTACATCCTGGGATTTCAATCCATAATCACATGTCTGCAGAGAGCATAGACATAGCAGTGTGAGACACGCCCCCTGTTAACAATCCCGGGATTACATCCCTACTCACAGCTGCAAGAGAGCCCAGAGCACAGCATGGGGGACACTCCCCCTGGTCAAAAAAGCCGACGGGATTTATACCTATCATCACAGTTCCTGGCCATAAGTCACAGAGCACAGCAGTGTGAGGGCATCCCCCTGTACAATCCTGGGATTTAGCTCATGTATCACAGCTGTAGAGAGCACGAGCACAGCAGTGTGGGGGACCACCCCTGTACAATCCCTGTATTTTAATATCCATGTATCACAGTCTACAGAGAGCAACAGACACAGCAGTGTTTGGGACGCACCCCTGTACACCTGTGATTTATAATCCATAATCACAGTCTGCAGAGAGACAGAGCCCAGCAGTGTTAGGAACAACGCCCCCTGTACAATCCCGGGATTTATATCCTATATCCAGTCTGCAAGAGCACAGATCACAGCAGTGTGGGACCTCCCCCTGTACAATCCTGGGAATTTAAATCCCATATTCCCAGTCTGCCGAGAGCATAGAGCTAGCATGTGAGGCCCGCCCCCTGTACATCCCGGGATTTAATCCCTACATCACAGTCCTGCTGGCTCCTAATACACACAACACTCTTTCTAAAAAAAAAAGGGTTCTCAGAGCGGCAAAACTTTTTACTGCACAATGTATAAGCTTTTCCTGCAGTGCTGAGGGTTACTGTGTAATGCCTTGTCTCCCCTGCGGGGGCGCTACAGGGACACTGATCCCTGGTGATCGCTGGGATCCTCAGCAGGAGGACACGTTGTGATCATGGGACCCTATTAGGCAGGGGCCCCCTGTGATGATCTGCAGGGTGGGCATCTGGGTGCCGATACAAGTGCCTACAGGGTAGAGACCCCCTTTAATATTCCAGACGTCTCTCCTCTTATCTCCTGAAACTCCGATCCCCCCCTTCCTCCTCGTTTGCAGATTATTCCATGGAGGCTCCATGTAGACATCTGCTCGGATACTTCTGTGCGGAGCCGGATACATGGGGAGGGGGCTGCAGAGGGGGGGGGGGCTGCAGAGGGGGAGAGTTTTCTGCATTTTTAACAATAATTTGAACTATTTCTAAAAGTATAAAGTGAACTCCCCGTCCACGCGCTGCACTGCTGCTCTGTACCCTGAGGGAAGGGGGGGGGGGGGGGGGGGGGGGCGTGCGTACGGGAGGTATCCGGAGGCGGGAGGTTGGATACGCAGCGGCTGCATCTGTTCACATCTGCAGAACCTCCATGATATCATTTATATTAATTACATGAAATAACCGGAGCTCCTTCTGCCACCCCCGTCCTCCAGGCGCCTTACGTGACTGTCATACAGTACGAGGGACCCCCCATTAAAGGGATCCTCCAGCCACAAGTCATCGGCATTGTGTATAGGAGCTTCAGAGCCGGCTACCATTAAAGGGATTGTCCCATGTTTAGTTTATCCTCTATCCACAGAATAAGGGATCACAATCTGATGGGTGGGGGTCCGGACCTAGACCAATTACAAGAACCAGGGGCCGGACCCAAAAGTACTAGGGGGGCAAATGAATTATGTGTCCTGCTGCTCAGTGTATATGGCAGGGACAGCCGTCTCCTGCACCATCCTAGACATGGAGGGGGTAACAGGTGGGGCGACCCATTTAAAGGGAACCCGTCAGCAGGTGTCTCCATACAGACTGCATCTAGTATTATTTATCTTTAGAGAAATAAGTACAGACAGTCCCCGGGTTACGTACAAGATGGGGTCCGTAGGTTTGTTCTTAAATTGAATTTGTATGTAAGTCGGAACTGTATATTTTATAATTGTAGATCCAGACAAAAAAAATTTTGGCCGCAGTGACAAATGGAGTTTAAACATTTTTTGCTGAACTGGGACCAAGGATTAGAAATAAAGCTTCATTACAGACACCTTACAGCTGATCATTGCAGCCTGGGACTATAGTAACATCCAGAGAGGTCACCAGAGGTCACAGTGGGCAGAGGGGTCTGTCTGTAACTATGGGATGTCTGTAAGTCGGGTGTCCTTAAGTAGGGGACCGCCTGTAATCAGACCTTTGTATATGTTGTTAGTAACAGCAGGACTGTGATATATGGATGTATATTCCAGGATTGTACTGCTGACCTGTCCTCACACTGCTGTGCTCTGCACTCTCTGTAGCCAGTGTTATGTATTATCCCTAAAGATATGTGTAATCAACTCTTTGCATAGCTTGTTAGTAGCAGCAGGACTGTGACATATGGATTTATATTTCAAGATTGTACTGGGGGCCTGACCTCACACTGCTGTGCTCTGTGCTCTCTGCAGCCAGTGTTATGTATTGTCCCTGGAGAGATGTGTAATCAGACCTCACACTGCTGTGCTCTGTGCTCTCTGCAGGCAGTGTTATGTATTGCCCCTGGAGAGATGTGTAATCAGACCTCACAC